>JAODUH010000018.1:1741692-1759549 GCA_027564835.1 Typhlichthys subterraneus
ATATATATGATTTCAACTGACTGGGCCTTAGCTTGTTTGCATGACAGCCCTAATCTTCTAAAGTATAGCCTACTGTTAATGTGGGCTTTAGACTGTAAATGTATCAAATGTATACGAATATCAGCCTCGCTCACCTTAAATTACATTAAACCCAAAAGTAAGGTCCTCTGGACAAAAACAGGTGCATGCATGCAATGATAATCGTGCCGTTTAAATGACTGGAGAGCTTTGGGTTATGGACGGCAGCATACGCAGGCCGGCAGCTAATACGATGCTGGCGAACATGTTTTATAAATAGTGCAAATCTAACTGTAAAGTAGCATATTGTTGGGAAAATTTGCTATAAGTTTAGTGTAAGTTAACATTGTGTTCTGCGGTGTCTGCTCTGTCACTTTCCTCTTCTGACTCGGGTTCATACATGTAAGGCTATAATCCTGGCGCAGCAGAAGCCATTGTTTACCGTCAGGCCAGTACGCATGTTGAATGTGACAGTGGATCATGGTGGATGATGTTAGCCAATCACAGCACAGCTAATTACATAGGTAAAATCAGCTAAATCACGCTAAATCAGCGTGTCAACATTGTAGGGGGTGAAATTAACTTTCAAGAACATGATTTAAAAAATTTTAAGGTGTTGTTTTCCTAAAACAATATTGCCTACTTAACAAAAACATCTTAGGGAATAATAGAAATGAGCTGTAAAGTGTATGGAATGTGCCCTTTAAGTGGCCGATGAGGTGGCCGCGGCACTGTCTGGTGCTGACCCTGCGGCCTGGCCCTGTCCAGTGCTGGCTCGACCACGGATCGTGACAGTACTGTGCTAGTATTCACTGTATTACTAAAAACAAATACATTTATTTTCACTGTTTCAATTCTCCTGCAGCTGTTTCTGATGTCCTTGTTAGTGACACATTCTCTGAAGAAAAGCACAAAGACAAAAGGAATAAAACATACTTTAACTTTTACAGAAGTGGAAACATCAGTACTTGCAAATAAAGTCTGTCTGATGTATGTGTGCTGAAAATTCACAGCCATCATATGCAGCTAGGATGAAAATGGAAACAGCACCAGTGGAACGTTCTTTGTTTCCATACAATATATAATTCCATTCAAGTACAGTATAGTATACTTGAATTCTTTGTTTCTAAAAGAAACACATATTTGAATGTCTTCTTTCCTTTAATTATAATCATGTGCAATGAAGCACCCCCTCCCCTACCACACACACTTAAACATACACAGGAAAAATAAATGTTCTCCACAACCATATGGTCTGTGTCAGATGTCTCCACAATTCATACAGCTATTCTGCAAATCGGAAACTCCTACCAATATACGAATCTGCTGGAATTTGACGAAGGAACTACTTTACGCAATACATTGCCTCTCCAGCAGGGGCGCAGTAGGGAGGGAGGACAAATTTAGTAAAGAACAAAATCATCCCCCCCCACTTTAGAAATTAACTTTTTTTTATTTTTTTTTTATTAGGCCGATATAGCATAACTCGAGATACATTTGTTTATTTGCCTACTTTGATGACCATCATAAGGCTACCAGCATTGGCAAGTCCACTATAGTCCACTATTCAATGCCCCACCCTCCTTGGTTGTTGCTATAGGCATTCCCTTTAGAGTAAGCTATTTGCACCTGGCATGTAGGCTAATGGTGTTTGATAACAGATATGTTCCAAAGGAAATTATAGCACATTTCTAAAATAATACTTCTGTAATATCAAAAAGAAGCAGACAGAACTACAAAATGCATTTGAGAGCTACAGTATCTTATTCCATCCTCAATGGACGATCTTGACAATTCACGTGAATGACAAACATGTAGACTAGACTACAGGAACAGCAATATCACAGGGTAAATCAGCCTACATTGTTTGATTTCAAGATAATTTAGTTATGACTTCCTATAGTTTTATTATCTTGGCTTGCTTTAGATAATTGTTTAGCGCACCAGGAATTGTTTTACATCAATCTGGATCTCATAATCGCACAACACAAAACTTTACTGTAGGTTACCATACAGTAAAGTTAGTTTTCGTCTTGGATCATCAGATATCATCCCTTTAATGTCCTGTTCTTGTGTTTATGTTGGAATCTCCTCTCCTCTGCTTTTTTGGCTTCAGAAAAGCAAAACGATACGACACCCCCTTAGGCTTTTAGGATGTAATACCATGTGTAGTCTAAAACGTGCACCATTTTGGCATTTCCCCGACAATTCCCCTGCGTATAAGATAGGTTTGTACATTGACCGTTCTTGGAAGAGGAATATTTCAGAGCGGATTGCTTCTTTTTTTAATAGGGAGATATATAATGATGTATGTTGATGACCAGTGATCATGTTGGCATGTTAACTAGTGTAGAGCCTAGTCTATGTCATAACAATGTGTAACGATGTCAAGACAATTGCACTGCAGCCATAAATTACGTCAATCGTACTCTCAAATACTTGAATACATGCGATGGTGCTATATATATATAGTAGCTTTTTGGTGGTGACCTTGTAATGTGTTTCTTTTTTGCGCAGAGCAGCGCATAACTAAAAGCATAGTTGTACAGGCTTAAATGTTGAGACATTTTTCCTTACACCTAAAAAACATATCCTGTGTTACTGCTCTACAGGCTGAAAACACAAGGCAGCTGTCTATCTGGGCAGAACCTAGTGAGAACACACAGGAAAGAGTGTTTACAATCTGCTATCACCATCATATAATTAAGTATATATATGAATTGCATTTATTCATTTTGTGGAATTTGACCGGCTGCAGATGGTGCCTTATAATTCATAATGAGAGAACTGGAACACATGCGTTTTATACTATTTTCAAGTTTCTCTTTTTATATACAGTATATATATATTTTTTTATGGCTGAAATGTAGTCACACAGTATATACAAAGTAAACTATGAATAAACCTACAGATTACTATAAAATAGCATAACTTCAGACTAGATGTTATCAGATATTTTAACATTCGTTAATGGATTGGTCTGTCTGATCTCTGGAAACATTTTCATTGCACCCACTCTTGCCTGCAGGAAAATTGCAATCAAAGAGAAGTTGTCCCACCCCTCATCACACAATCCAGTGTAGCGACGCACATGCGTACGTGATGAATGTCTAATGCATATACCCTCAACTCAACAGCGACAGTTAGCATTGTCTCTTACAAGTATCCGTAATTCCTGGTGCAACACTGATGCAGGGCTTTTTTACAAATTTTAAATGTTCTATTTATTTAGACCATAGCCGTATGGTCTAC
Source organism: Typhlichthys subterraneus (assembly GCA_027564835.1). Classification (NCBI taxonomy): domain Eukaryota; kingdom Metazoa; phylum Chordata; class Actinopteri; order Percopsiformes; family Amblyopsidae; genus Typhlichthys; species Typhlichthys subterraneus. The sequence continues at coordinate 1,744,963 of JAODUH010000018.1, forward strand.
TAATCTGACCGATTTACAAGACCTATAAATAGCCAGTCCTGTCCTGTCATCAATTCTTATGAGCTTCAGCCAGTTTATTCAGAATGACTTGTCATTTTCTTAGTGAGCAGTGATAGGAATATGCAGTAGGAGGTATGAAGGAGGAGCAGTGAGTGAGTGAGAGGTAGAGAGAGAGTTCTACTGCGTAGATGCTTGAGACTTAAGCACATTATTACCGTTGGAAGATCCGTTTGGATCACTTTCCTCTATGTAATTAGGAGTCAATGCTATCTGTTAGTCTCCCACAGTGGACCTCAGACCAGGGTGACAGGGTGACAGATAAGATGAGCTGGGCACAGGCGGTGACTTTGCCTTCACCTCAATAAAGAGCACTATGATTGAATCAAGTGACCAAGGTCAGAAGGACACATGTTCATTTCCAAGTGTTCTCCGGGGTTCCTGCAGGGCAAAGAGAATATGCCCGGTGTCTCATCTGACATTTATTGGCCTGGAATTATGTTATGTGTTTTTATTTTATTTTCACAGATTCTACACATCTTGACCCCAAATGGTGAGTGTGTGTGTGCATGTGTGTTTGTGCGCGTGCATGCGTGCACGCGTATGTGTGCGTGTGTTGGTGGCGGGGGGCACCTTCCAGGAAGGGTACACTAAACCTGTTACATCTCAGAGGTCAGAGCCTTTGTTCCAATTCCTTATTTGTAAGTCTTTATCAGCACTCATTCATTCTGCTGTACAACCATATCTTTTCCCATTTATTCCAATGTGATTTAATTTTTCCTGGTGTCAGTGTATTTATATAACAGACATGCACACTGGCAGAGGGCATCTCTAACATTTGAAGAACAACTCAGTTCCATTATAGAGAAAACTAGTGCCCTGCATTTGAGCCCATGACCGACGGGCCCCAACTTATTTGCGCACTCATTTGTTTACATTGGGGCATTTCTTTGAATCCTGTTTTAGAACTTGAGAAGGTACAGGCACCGCCCCTCACTGCATGGCATTGATGTGAATCAAGGGGCCGGCGCCCGTGAGGCCAGTTGTTGTTTTCTCCGCTTATGAAGAAACTATATTGATAAGTTTTGGGACGCCTGCTTTTACATGCACATGAAGGTTAATGACATCCCATTCTTAATCAATAGGGTGTAACTATGGAGTTGGCCCACCCTTTGCAGCTATAACAGCTTCAACTCTTCTGGGAAGGCTGTCCACAAGGTTTAGGAGTAGGTTCATTGGAATCTTTAACCATTTTTCTAGAAGCACATTTGTGATGTCAGGCACAGATGTTGACGAGAAGACCTGGCTAAGCTCTAATTCACCCCAAAGGTGTTCTATTGGGTTGAGGTCAGGACTCTACAGGCCAATCATGTTCCGCCACACCAAACTCACTCATTCATGTCTTCATGGGCCTTGCTTTGTAAACTGGAGTGCAATCATATTAGAACAGGAAGGGGCCATCTCCAAACTGTTTCCACAAAGTTGGGAGCATGAAATTGTCCAAAATGCCTTGGTATGCTGAAGCATTAACAATTCCTTTCACTGGAACTAAGGGCGAAGCCCAACCCCTGAAAAACAGCCCCACACCATAATCCCCCCTCCACAAACTTTTCACTTTGCACAATGCAGTCAGGCAAGTACCTTTCTCGTGGCAACCGCCAAACCCAGACTTGGACTGCCAGACATAAGTGTGATTTGTCACTCCAGAGAACATGTCTCCACTGCTCAGGTGTCCAGTGCTGCGTGTTTTACACCAAAGTATCAGACGCTTTGCATTGCACTTGGTGATGTAAGGCTTGGATGCAGCTGCTAGACCATGGAAGCCCATTCCATGAAGCTCTCTACGCACTGTTCTTGAGCTAATCCGATGTTTGGAGGTATGTAGCTATTGACTCTGCAGAATTTGCGACTTCTGCACACTGTGCGCCTCAGCATGTGCTGACCCCGCTCTGTGATTTTATGTTTTGTACCACTTTGTGACTGAGATTCTGCTGTTCCCAATCGCTTCCACTTTGTTACAATACCACTAACAGTTGACAGTGGAATTTCTTGCAGTGAGGAAATTCCACAAAAGGACTTATTGCACAGGTGGCACACTTATCACAGTACCACGCTTGAATTCAGTGAGCTCCTGAGAGCGACCCATTCTTTCACAAATGTGTGTAAAAGTCCGCATGCCTAGGTGATTGATTTTATACACCTGTGGCCATGATTGGAACACCTGCATTAAATGATTCGGAGGGGTGTCCCAATATTTTTGGCAATTATATTACATATATATAAACTATGCACAAAAGAATTAAAGTAGTACATTTGTGAAAACTTGTGGGATCAGCTTGAGTGTGCCTGTTCATGCCAGAGTGACCAACACAACCACGTTGGGTGACTTGCAACAAATGCTGGTTGAAGAATGGGATGCCATCTCACAGCAGTGTGTGCCCAGGCTGGTGACCAGCATGAGGAGGATGTGCCAGCTGTTGTGGCTGTGTATGGTTCTTCCACACGGTACTGACGCTCCTGTTTGTTAAATTAATAAATTGTTAAATTGCCATTTAATCTAGTTTCTTCAGACTTCAATCACCCAATCCACCAAACTCCACAAAACAACAGTAAACATCAAAGAAAAGCTGTTTGGCATTGTCAGCATTGTCAGGGAAGGTTTAGCACATTTTTCACAGGCAAAACCCACATACTCAGCTCTGCTGCTCATCCCACAAATCCATGTTTCTTTCAAATGTGGCCTCCTCCGCCGCTGGGCTTTCCACGCCGCAGCCGCTCCCTCCGGCCTCCTCCGCTGCTGGGCCCTTCCCGCCACAGCCGCTCAAGCCGGACCCCTCTGCCACTGAGCCCCCTGTGACTCTGCCTCCCGGATTTCCGCCCCCTGTGATTCTGCCACCCGGGTTTCCACCCCCTGTGATTCTGCCACCCGGGTTTCCACCCCCTGTGACTCCGCCACCCGGTTTTCCGCCCCCTGTGATTCCGCCTCCCAGGTTTCCACACCCTATGACTCTGCCCCCCGGGTCTCCGCCCCATGTGTCTCCGCCCCATCAATCTCTGCCGGTCATGGAACCCGAGGACTGGCCATCTCCCCCGGAGCCCGTGGAGTGGCTACCGCTGGAAGGGTGGCCGCCGATCGAGGACTGTCCGCCACCACCGGAGCTCCCTGTGTCTTCGTCTCCAGTGTCCCCAGCCCCACATCCAGTGGCCAAGCAAAATGTCATCAGTAGGCTATATTGCTTATAAAAAGTCTATAAATGCACGAGACGGAAAAATAAGTGTCCACTGGTGTTCTAGCATGCAGTGCTTAGGCACTGACAGTGCTTCTTTAAATTGAAGACGGCACATCTGTGCTCAATGGGTATGAAGCGAAAGGGTCCCGCTAATTTGCTCCACTTCAACGAATCTGTGTTCGCGTGTGGTGTCGGAACGCTTTAACTGCGTTTTGCAATGTTTTTGTTGAAAAAGTACAAACGCACATCACTTTATGCATCTAGCCCTGGCCGTAGCAGCCTGTTGCTAATTTTGTTGCATGCTGCTGGCCTGGTATACCGCTGTCTTTTAGCTGCAGGGCCAAGTTGATCTACATGTGCAGTGCAGACATCAGGGCAGATTGGATACCCAAATATTCATCATCTTCTTTTAATTTCGGGCAGACTGGGCGTGGCCACAGTGTATTGCTGAGTTTCATAGTTTTTCAGATCTAAGTATAAGTATATATTTAAGTACACACTGCAAAATTGACCATTCCTGCAAATCGACATATTTACGTAACTGGTGACATCAATTACGTCAACGAATCGCCCCAGCACTAATAACAACACTGCGACACCTGCCACAAATGTGCAACCGGACTACCATGAATATCTAAACCCTGTCTATGTGGTCAAGCCACTCTGAGAAATAGCCCCAATGGCATTTCAGTTACGCCTATGTATCATTTTATTTTATCATTTTATGTTTAAAATGCACAGGTCAGGTGAACCGCAACACAGACTTGTGAACCGAACACTTCGCTTACTATTCTTCCACACATCTCTATGAGGCTGCAGTGGGCCTGACACCCATCCTATCATGCTTGACCCCTGCAGGACAATGGCAGGCATAACTCAACTACACCGGTGGGAACACCTTAAAAGGTCTCCTATGTGTGCTTCCCTTCAACCGTGAGGCTTGGCGATATATTTTGAGGGATAAACTGTCCCCTAGGAGATCTTAGCGTCTCAAAGTTTGAGCGCTGAGCTATAGTGTGAGCCAAATTCCACTTGACCGTGACCTGAATTTTTACTCAAAAGTATACTCAGTCACTAGGTTTAGCTACCTATTTGAAATTATCCAATAAATAACCACAGGTCAAGATAGGGAGAGAGAGAAAGAAAGCTTGGCACAGCATGGCTTACGATGTCAGGCAGATTCTGGGAAAATGTATTTGTAATCTATGGACATTCAATGTTTTATTTAGAGCCTGCCTTGCTTGGCAACAGTTCAGTCCCACAATGGGTGTATCGGTTTTCTTTTTTTGCTTTTTCTCAAGGCGAGCTTCCCGGTTTTATTGGTTAGGATTCACCAATCACGTAAAAAAAAAACAAATTCAGCGCTTCAAAACGTGTCTCTTAGCTGCAAATGGATATTTAGAAAATAATTACAGTAAAAAGTAACAGCCGCAGTAAACAATGATGGTTCAACTTTAAATTAATTTGTGCTTCACGTGCCGAACTGTGGGGGGTAATCTGTATGTGTCACGGATCAACTGTGATCCATTACACCACTATCATTTGCAGAATATATTATGAATAATTTGACATGACAATTGGAAGTGTTTTTAATAAGGATGGTACCGATATGATACCAAGATACCGGAAATCGGTCCTATACTGACTTAAATAGCTGGATCGGTATCAGTGACAATTGGACAGTTGTAAACGATCCAAGGCGCTAATCCAATTAAATGAATTTTAAAAAACGTATGTATACTGTCAAGCATCAGCCATGTCTACCCATGCCACACTATCAGCAGCAGGTTTCTAAAATGCATCTAGGTCCTAAAATAGAGATTGGCTGCCATTTACATTGCAACTTAACTTAAAAATGAATATAACTCTGGAGTCGGATCAGTACTCGGTATCGGCCGATACCCAAAGTGCCCAAAGAACTGGATCGTGCCTCACTAATACTAAGTAGGTATCACTTGATGTGGTCTCTCCTCTTTGGGAGAGAAGCTAAATACAGTAATAGCTTATCATTCATAACTAAAGGACGTTAACCACAAACAAAATACATACACACACACAGCACGTACTAGCTACTTCCAGCGATGCGTTGCGGCTGACGGCCTCGCCCAGGTAGTTGCGCGCCACACAAACGTAGCTGCCGTCGTCCGGCTTGCTGCGGCGGCCGTGGACGATGCGTAGGAAGAAGAGCGAGCCACTGGGCAGCAGCATGCGGTGGGAGCGGGGGTTGTCACGGTCCGTTTCCACCCGCTCGCCTTCTTTGTACCACTCCACCGTGGGGGCTGGCCGGCCCTCCGCCTTGCAGTTGAGAGTGGCTGGTTCCCCCTTGGACACGATGAGGTCTGAGGGGTGCTCGGCGATGCGCGGGGGGGAGTCCTCCTGGCGGAGACGAGAGCCTGCAGGGCAGAGGGGGAAGGGTCAAGCCTTCAGGTTTACATGCAGTCACTTGGCAATGCTCTTTCTGCTTTTATAAGCTATTACTGTAGGAGCGTACTTACAACACAACCAGTTAAATCACTGATTAAGGCTGAGGACTCACTGTGTATGTCTGATACACAATTCAATCCACTACCACATGCAATATAACGGTGTGTGTGTGTGTGTGTGTGTGTGTGTGCACGCACACTATGTTGTTGTGTCAGAATGCCACTCCTTCTTAGACCCTTTCTGAAGCCCCACATCCCCACAGAATCTGCTCCATACCCCGTCTGGGGTTTTCTAAAACCCCCGCCCACCTCCTCCTCCTTCCCTCTGGTCCCATCCCAAGCCTTCCATCTTGTGCTGAGGGTGGTGCATGTAGCACCACAATCTTTCTCTCCCAAGGCTATGGAAATGTATTTATTTATTACTATTTCAGTATGGTCTCCATTAATACACAACATTAATATAATGCCACATATCTGCATGCAGATATATAACTGGTGTATATATATTTAAATTAGCTTTAAATATGTATTCAATACAGTCCATGCATCTTCATCCGCGTATCCAAAGTCGGGTACACAGGACAGATTCAATTACAAGCAGTGCAAATAGTGCCGTAGCAAAATCATGCAGTTAAAGATAATGCATGTCTATGCTCAATTGCATTGATTCATTTTGTAACAACTGACATGTAAATATAATTACAATAACTAAAAACAAAATAATAACTAAAAACAAATGCATAAATAGTTACTAAATGACTAGTCTCACAGAGCAAGCCTTTACTTACATAAAGTCTGAGACACAGCACCGGCTAACTGCGTTAGTACCCGCCTACTTGACAAGCGAGGTGTTTATGATTGACATGCAGGACGACCAACTATTTAACTCAATGACCATTCAGACATTAAACTTGCAATGAGGAAAACTAAACAGGACTCTGGCTGTTTATCTTATCTTGTAAATCTTGTAAATCTGTACAATTTGTAGGCTACGGTTACAAATTTGAATTAATAAATAAAGCACTGCGCTATCGTTGCACTGGAAATTACGGAGACATACTTGTTTGTGACAATGCAAACAGCCAGTGGATATCAACAGTATTACTTCCCGAAAATCTGAGAGTCCCACGTCCAGTCTACGAGGGTCTATGCAATAGATGTTCAGGATAGAGTTGCTTATGTAGCGTAGTTCTAATGAATGGAAGAGGCTGAGACTATTAAGTGACTAGGTTGATAAACTTCAAAATGCCATGCCGGGAGGAGCTGGCCTGCAGTCACAGCTACATTCAAAATATAGCCATGAATTACAGGGTATTCAGACGTATGGTTGTGTGGTGTTGCTAAGTCAACCGTTGGGATGAGCTCTGACTGATTGATATGTTGAAATCTAAAATAATGTAAAAACCACCTCAAGCACAATATCTAAACTACTGGGTTTTGGTTCTAACCGAAGGGATATATTGGTTCTACTCAGCAACTAAAACATTTGACGCCTCAATCGAACAATGCCTACACCTCTTGAAAATAAAGAACCTATCCCATGACCTACAGTACACTATAGGCTGACATGCTGGCCTGTACTGTAGGCTGATTATAGGTTGACATATAGACTGATTTATAGGATGTCTGATACTGTAGGCTAACCTATAGGCTGACCTGTAGGCTGAGCTAAAGCTACCGTACACAGGAAGTGTACAGCCAATGCTGGCAGCTTCTGGATACTGAGGTGAGGTCGCAGCCAGTCCTCATTCCTGTCCACCCCTGGAACGTTCTTTAACTGCTTGTTAGTGAATGAAGTGAAAGACAAACTGTGGAAAAATATACGCCAAGACAATTAAAATTTGGCATTGAAGAAACAAAATCTGCATAAACCCCTTCATGCACACATACTGGAACACAAATCAATAAAGCGCACAAGAAAACACAGTCAACCTGTCCCATACAGCGCTGGGACAAAATCATACATATTTCACTTCAGCTGCAATTACAGCGTTTTCAATTCCCATGCTACGCAGAGAGAAAATCAAATCAAACAGCAGTCCCAGTGTACATGTTTCCCTTGTTCTTAATTGTATTGGTTTGGTGCCTGAGGGTCTGTGAAGCTCTCTTAGCTCCCTGGCATTAGCGCCAGGCGATAACAGTCTGCAACAAGTGTGCCTCGGGGAGAGGGGCTTTATCTGCAAAGGCCCAGTGGCCAATCAACATACAGAAACACGCCGCCAGATGTACACGAACAATGGAACACACACACACGTAAAAGGTCATTTGTAGAACCTGCATACCAACAAACATTCCTCTTGTCAATCACCTCTGTGACGTCATAGAGTATCCAGCAAGAGACGAGGAATGAGGATTCAACACCAAAGAAGAATACAACTGCACATTGTTTAAACTATACGTAGGTAAACAATGGAGAGCAGAAAGAAAGGAAAGAAAGAAGGAATCAGAGCAAACTAAATAAATAATAATCAGAAAACAAAGAAAGAGAAAGGAAGCAAGCGTTACCAGAGTAATTCCATTAAACCGCAGTGATGGTGGTCTGAGTTTCATGTACATTACACATCTCCACTGCTTGTTTCGATAACAGATGAGACACTGGGCAATAACGACATGACATTGACTTCTAACCTGTGTATGCCACTTCTGTATTACTGTAGCATCTGTGTGACATTGTCTGGCCTCTCATTCACACTACGTGATTAAAGGCATATTTGGCGCTGGGTTACATACTTACTTGTTACTCGTGTATGCATGTAGGTATGCCAACACGACATTCGTCGTCGTGGGCCTGTCAGACTAATTAAGGCAGGCATACAATATATCATAGTAGGTTTACTATAGCAGGGGGAACAGACAACAATTCTGTCTGCTGATGGAGCCAGGATCCATATGTTGCTTTGTAAAAGCCAGAGAGTTAGAGGTCACACATTTAATGGTCAGGAAGTGTTGCTCAGAAGCCGGTAAGCTACAGGGTTATTGTAGCGTCTAATGACAGACCTTGTTTGGTGAGGGGCTCTGACTAAACCAACAAATTCACTCTCAAGAGAACAAAGCTTACAAACAAAGATAGGCAGAGGTTTTCACACTCTCTCCCAGTGAAACACAGCCATTCACAATGCTTGTGACCTAATGAATGTACTGCAAAGGAACAACAGACCAGCACCAGTTAAGCCAACCTCCTAAGGCTTTGCTATACATTTTCCACTACCCATATGTTGACGCAGTGACCATGAATGCTCCTTATTGTAACATGCACAGATAATTCACCAGGTTATCAAAAATAGGTCAGGTGAGCAGATAATTACATTATATTTTATTTTAGACCACTGAAATGTTCTAACAACAGTTAAATAACAGCATTGCTGCTTGGAGAGATCCGCGGATTCCATTGTTAAATCATGGTCATCATCCCTTATAATAGGGGACTATTTTGCATGTAGGTTAGGAAAATGTAAAGTCTAGTGTATTAACCACCGACATGCAGCTGTCTATTCTTCCAGCCCACACCAGACTAATAATGGATAATGGGTACATTTCTCATATTTTGAGTGTAAGATGAAGGTTATATACGAAACTGTAGCCCTTATTTTTTAACAGTTTCACCAATTAATAAAATCCTAATTGACATATACTTACCATTAAAAATGTTAGCATATGGTAATACATTTTACATTGATTAAGCAGAAAATTATGTACAGTCAGAGTTGAAGCCAATGATTACCTTCTAACAACTGTCATGTCAGGGATATATTAGGTAAGCAAACAGTTTTTGCAGTCAACTTGTTGGATGCAGGAGAAATGGGCAAAACCTGAGCAACTTTGACAAGGGCCAGACAGTTGTTAAAACTGCGAAAAATGAATGCGACGTGTAAAAATATTACAAGTCCTTGAATGGTCACTAGAGGCTGGCTGCAAAAGGGAGTCAATCCCCATAGACTTAAACATAGGCCATTGTTCTCCGGTAATGTTATTATCCAATCCTCTGCTCTGCTTGTTACAGTCTGATAAAATACAGTATACACGCTGTGTGTGTGTATACTGCATTGCTCTCAATCCTCTGTGCATGAGTCCCACCTTCATGACGGCAAAAAAAAACGCATCAATGCTTTTGCAGTAGGAATACACCGCTGCAAAATGTACAATACACCCAATAAACCCTAAGTTTCATTAGCACAATATTATTTACATATTTGCTAAGTTTACACATTATGGGGTCATTTCCTACCGTCAGAGTTCGGCACGCACGTGAACCGTGGATTAATTGCAAAATTTAACCATCATTGTTTAAGCGTTTTTACTGCCGCTGTTACTTTATAATGTAATGATTCCCTAAATCTCCAGTTGCAGTTAAGAGACACGTGTTTGAAGCGCTTTGAGTTTTCTCATGATTGGGGCATGTTCAATATTTATTCTTAACAAATATATTTGTTAAGAGTAGGAATAAAATCGACAACAGAATTATTTAATCCACGAGTTTCCAGTGTCCCATGATACTTACTTTGATGTGATATTTCCGGTTTGAAGTAAAATATTTGTTAATTCATTAATTTACGATTGAAAAGCTTCGAAAAGCTTCAAACTAATAATGATGAGCACAACCTGAAAACACTGGAATGTTAAACTGCAATTACAATTACAATTATTATCCTTAATATACTGTATAGTATTTCACCTGCTCTGTAACCTAGATTATAATTAATCAATTCATGTTTACCAGTTAAAAAATGTGGGAATATAATAGTGGTGTAACGGCTCGTAGTTGATCCATGGTGACCTGTACAGATCACTCCCCACGTTTCAGCCCGCACGTGAATCGCAGATCATAAAGTTAACCATCATTGTGTGAATAATTTTTATTTTCACTGTTATTTTTTTATGTAGCCTATTACATCTCCAGTTGCAGGAAGAGACAAGTTTTGAAGTGCTGTGAAAACAAAACAAAAAAACTTCAAAGCTCACTTAAAAAAAAAACAAGAACTTACTACACACAAGCTCACTACACACAAGAGGGCTGATCGCGCAAAGTGTGCTTGGCGCTAAAGCCAGCGTTTTCTGTTGTCTTTTCTCTGCCGTGCTTCGCACACTGCAAGGATTACCGTGGATTTTACCTGCCCCGCCGATATTAATGCGGAGAATGAATCAGCTTGTCATTCATTGTGCTCAAGTGTGCTATGCTACGAGCTATGCTGAAAATCAGCATGCCTGGTTATCTTCAACTTTGAAACTCTGCTGCAACAGCACAACATTGCATATGATATTGCTTTTTAACAATTATACAAGCGCCTTTCACAGTTATAAAAGCACCATTTATTTGTTAATTAAGAGATTATTATTATGATCACTAAGTAATTAATGGTTAGATCTGTATGGTCTAAGCGTTATGTTCTATAAAGGCTGTATACAACATGAATGTAGCAGCAAACAACTATGTTCCATGTAAGATATAGTATCTAAATACTAAATTGTGCCCTGATCAGAGAATGACATCACACTCCCTCTGTGTGTGTTGTTATCCCAGCTCCCCTGTTTTGATGGCTGGTGTGTGCATGTGCATGTTATTGCTATGTGTGTGTGGGGCTCACAAAGCAAGTGCGACATTTAGTGTCAGTAAGTCATAAAGAGCCACTTTAAGTAATACATGGAATGCAAAGTTACATCAGTATGGTTAAATATAAGCATACATTCTGCTGATCCGAAAAATTATCCAATCCGTGGCACAAAACTGTGACACGATCCGAATTGGGAGTTTTGTGATCCGTTGCACCACTAGTAGTAATAGCAATGTAAATCAGCGCGGCGCGGTTCAACTGGCTAAATTTGCCAGTGGAAAGTAGGGATGGCACAATGCTTTTCACCTCTCTCCCTATATCTGTTTGCTGGGTGCTCAGGCCACATGTCTGGATGTAATTAATGCTCATGAGCGGTGGGCTTTTGAAAAAGAGATTTTTTTTGTTGATATTGGTATTGATTCCAGCAGCAGAAAATCACAGTTTTCATTTGTCTAATGAAATACCTTAAGAATTGGCTCCATCTTTAGCAGAGCCATCTGACACGCTGGCAGAGGTAGGACTCTGGGAAGCTTGGACCAGAGAGCAAGAGAGAGGGATACTGTTATTCCTTGTTAGACCAAATCACTCTCACATTCTTCCAGATAGAAATATCTTCTTAGAGATCAGCATGATGGGCAATAATGACATTATGCATTACATGAAAATCCTGCTATGCTTATGGGTGCATGTAACACCCAAAAATAATATTTTTCTTTATTCTATGAGTATTATCGCAGAAAACCATAGCAAAACAAATCTTTATCAAAATCCATTAATTTCTGTAATTCAGAGGTAATGGCGTGGCTTTGGTTATGCAACCAATAAAAATGGCTAACCTCCACTATTTTATTTTTTGGAAAATGTAAGAATGTGAGCACATACATTTAGCATGTTAATTTAAAACAACAAATTAGCACCACTGTCACGCTGACGTCCCGTGGCGGGGCCGCGCCCTGACAGTACTGACAGCCGATCTGTGACAGGTGGCAATCAGGGCCTCCCGCACCTGTCGCTCATGCCATGATTGTTCCCCTGTCTTTATATTCTGTTAGTTTATTCTTACCCATTGCGGGTTATTGTTTGTATATGCTAAGGCTAAATTGGTTCCTCTGCGTTATTGTCAGTATGTTATTTATGTGATTAAACCTCTTTTAGTTTGCACCTTCGTTGTCACGACTAGTTGTTTCAGAATAACTCGCCTCCATTATCACCATTATCGCTGTTCCTGGTTTTTGTTCTTTCATCTGTTTTGTTTTCCCCCGTGTGGACTAGGATGGACCCAGCGGGGAGCGGCGATGGTGAGAAGGACCGGCTGTCTACGTTGGAGGCGGGATACCGGTCCATGGAGGTGAGTGTGTCACGGCTGATTGAGGCCGTCCAACATCTCATGGCCGTACACACTCACCTCCAGTCGCCAGACGCCCCTCGGTGGCGGGGAAGAAGGCAATGGAGGACTAGATAGCCGAGGCGCTGGAGCAGGGATTGATTCGCCACTCCACCTCTCCAGCGTCCTCAAGCTTTTTCTTCATCGGGAAGAAGGACGGGGGGCTCCGGCCGTGTATTGACTTCAGGGGGTTGAACAACATCACAGTTCAAATACCGGTACCCCATGCCCCTCGACCCATCCACCATCGAGCAGCTAAGAGGGGCGAGGCACTTCACCAAGCTGGACCTCCGGAGTGCCTACAACCTCAACCGAGTCCGGGAGGGAGACGAGTGGAAAACAGCCTTCAGCACCAGGTCGGGCCACTACGAATATCTAGTCATGCCCTTTGGACTGGCCAATGCCCCGGCCGTCTTCCAGTCTTTCATGGACGAGGTGTTCTGAGACATGTTGGGGAGGTACGTAGTGGTATACATCGATGACATCTTGATCTACTCCCCAACGGTCTCGGAGCACATGTGCGTGCTGTGCTGCAGCGCCTGCGGCAGCACAGGCTCTTCGTCAAGGGGGAGAAGAGCCTGTTCCACCAAGCCGCCATCTCATTCCTGGGCTATCGCATCACTCCGGAGGGGGCCAGCATGGAGGAGCTGAAGGTGAAGGCCGTCCAGTCATGGCCGGTCACCCAGACCATCAAGGTCTGCAGCGATTCCTGGGCTTTGCCAACTTTTACCGCAGGTTCATCAAGAACTACAGCACCGTGGCAGCGCTCCTCACGTCGTTGCTGCAAGGCAAGCCGCAGCACCTCCGCTGGACCTCGGCGGCCGAAGGAGCATTCAGGGACTTCAAGGGACATTTCACCACCACTCCTCTCCTTGTCTACCCGGACCCCCTGAAGCCCTTCGCGGTAGAGGTCGACGCCTCCGAGGTCGGGGTGGGGGCGATCCTCTCCCAGCGCCGTGGCAGCCCGCCACAGCTACACCCATGTGCCTTCTTCTCACGGAAGCTGTCGGCTGCGGAGAGGAACTATGACGTGGGGGACCGAGAGCTACTGGCAGTAAAGTTGGCCCTGGGGGAGTGGAGACACTGGCTGGAGGGCGCCCGTGAGCTGTTCACCATGCTCACGGACCACCGGAACCTGGAGTACATCCGTGCGGCCAGGCGCATGAACCCTCGCCAGGCCCGATGGATGGACTTCTTTGCCCAGTTCTGGTTCACCCTCACCTACCGGCCCGGGTCCAAGAACAACGCGGCCGACGCACTCTCCCGCCAACATGAGGGGGACCACGTCCCTCCCATCGTCGCCTCAGTGATTCCCCCGTCCTGCGTGGTGGGTCCCGTCGACTGGGACGTTGACGCAGAGATACGAAAGGGCGAGCCGACGGGACCCGCCAACTGCCAACTGCCCACCTGGGAGGGTCTATGTCCCCCGGAGAATGCGCAGCCAGCTGGTGACCTGGGCCCATTCGACGCCAGCCACCGGACATCCAGGGGTGGACCGGACGGCAGAGACACTTCGGGCGAAGTACTGGTGACCTGGGATTGGGAGGACTGTGCGCGACCATGTGCGGTCTAGCCGTACATAAGCACAGTCAAAGGCACCTCGGCACGCACCTGCGGGCCTCCTCCACCCACTGCCAGTACCCCAGCGGCCTTGGAGCCACCTCGCGGTGGACTTTCTGATTGACCTACCTGAGAGAGTATAGCACTGCGGTTTTCTTTTCAGAAGTAATCTGACAGCTATTAATTAGTATCAAACAAGATATTAATTACAATAATTTGATATTAAATTTATATTTTTAATAAAAAAATTTCGATATTTTTCTTTCGCTTTAATAAGGTTGAGTTGCATATCATTTTATGCGTAATAATGCACTGGTTAAAATTTTGTAATTTATTTTATTGGTATCGTAAAAGATAAAAAGTTATGTATGATCGCGATCTGTAGCGGTGTTTGACAAGGCAAAAGGCGGAGTGGGCGCGACCCTCCCCCATCGCGCCGGAGGT
>JAODUH010000018.1:1759649-1843826 GCA_027564835.1 Typhlichthys subterraneus
CGGATTAAGAATGGGATGTCATTAACCTTCATGTGCATGTAAAGGCAGGCGTCCCAAAACTTTTGGCAATATAGTGTGTGTGTGTGTATGTATGTGTATATATATCCATCTATCTACTTATCTATCTTGCTGTTCCAAATGTATGAAACTGAATTTGAAAAAGTCTTGTACATTGATGTCATTCAGCAATAGATAAAATGACCTGCTCTATATTTGGTTCTGGAATCCCATATGTACCGTGACTTCAACCTCCCTGGAGGGCCTTGCTGTAGTCTGTTAACTGTCCTGGCTCTGGACGACATTTCAGAGTTAATGTTTTATTTCTGGTTCATAACCGCTGTACCAGAGCGCAACATGCTGCTGTACTGCCTGGAAGCCTTGGAGCCATTCTCCTGAGACTCGCTTAGAAGTCAAGCTACCTTAGCTGTGAAGTTAGCCAGATAAGGTGCCTCATTTTTCTCTTTGATTTATGACTGTTTTTGTTTCCTAGGGAATGGGATGATGAATTTGTTTTCCTCCTTTTTTTTCCAATACTGTTTCCCTCCCCTCCTCTCTCTGTTGAGTTGTGCCTCTTTCAGAGCTGATGGCCATCGGCCCTCAGGTCTGTGTTGCTATGTTAATGTTTAGATTGCAAGAGTTTCATCCAAATGAAAATGGATTTCTTTACTGGTTGTAAGACGACGTGGCAGACCTATGCATCCTGAAAAATGATAAACACAATGTCAATCAATTGATCAGTTAACATTTAGGGTGGAAATGCTTTCCTGTTCAGTCTCTTAGCAATACACTTCTAAATGCAGAGGCCACTCAGGCAAATATTCTGACTGAAGTTTTCTAACCGTGATGTGGGAGTGGTCCTTTAGGCTACCAACTAATGAAAGGGCACAGCTTCAATGGCAGGGCTAGATTGTCCAAAATTGTTCAAGAGTTTAAATCACATAGTTTAGCCAGACAACATGTCAAACACAAACCTCCAGCTGAGCAGGAAAAAAAAGAATAAGAATTGTAAACTGAACACTACAATATGTATTGATTTATTTAATTTATTTATTGATTTACAAAGCACTGTTTATATATGTAATGATGTTTATATATGTAATGATTAGGGTTTAGTGACACCCATACTGTAGGCCTTATGGTTAACTTCACCATATAAGTGTATTTTGCTGTACATGTGCAGCACCTGTCATTGAAGGATCAACTGAAACAAAATCAGTGTAGGTAAAAACATTCACTGTTATTTAAAATGTTTTCTTACATTGTTTTGGTGATTAGACAGTGCAGTTTGTTATTTACACAGTCGAGACATGTAAACACATCACTTGGAGTTTTGAAAATATACAGTATAAAAGCCCTCTAATATTTCAATAACTAAGGAATCAATAAGTAGGGTGACAACATCGCAGTACCAAAATTGCCTATGTGTGATTAACTACCATCACTTGACAGGTTAGATGGTGACAGCTACAGTAGTGACCAAGGTATTTGATTCTGCCCATCTTCACTGGTGGACTATGGGTGGTTGACCCAGAGTAGGAATATTTAATGTCGTGTCTATGCTGAAACTACTAGAAATCTACTTTTGTCTGCCCTCTTGCCATGATTGATTGGAAAGAAATGAAAAAGAGCCCTTAGATGGATTATTACCCCGTCCCAATTATTCTGTTGGCCTAACATAACATCCTATATATATTTTTTTTTTGTATCCTCTCAGACCGTCCTGATTTGTCTGGGGTCTTCCTATGCAAGCATTGGAGAGCTCTGTAGTGTCACCATTAAACCTTTCCCAATATTTCCTCCTCACTCAAGTGTTTCCATGTTTGTCGCACCAATAGCCCTGCCCTGCTATTTTCCTGTATAATAATTCCTACTATGGATCAACTGATTATTTTCTCCTGCTCTCTGCCTCACCTACTGATGATGAAAAACTAGCATGCTGCTGCCACTGAGCTATGCATTTCAATGAAGCTCTTGTCAAGACCTCCGCCCTGCCTACTCAATATACAGAATGGCCTGGGCCGCGGCCCTGCGTGGACCGAGGGCTAAATTGAATTTTCCGTGTGACGCACAAGCCTCATTCCTCACTTACCTTGGCAGCACCCGTCCCAATCTCTGTCGCAATGGCCCTGACAGTCTTTGTCGCTTGCTCATTTCCCTGACCCTGTCTCAGTCTCTCTCAACACACACAGCAGGACTGGAAGGCTACGCTCAATTGCTTTCCTAGCCCTTTCTGCTCCATTGAATGGGTTAAGCGTTTAAAAATACATGTTGATAGATTAGGTGAACTAGAGGTTGTATGTCTAAATTGATAATCCAACATGAATAATTTTATATATAAAGTATAAAGTCAATGTTATTAATTTGAGAATTATTTATTTTTATTGTTTCTCCTTGTTATTATTGTTAGACTCTAACTGTATAAAGGGGGACCATTATTTAGATTAGATCAGATGTTCACAGATCAAATCATACCATCAGTGGTGACATTATGCTTTTCCACTAGCAAATCTACAGTATGAAGGATTTGTTTCGGGGCCAAAATAAGTACTACTATAGGGTAGTTGCCTCTGAACTGCTGGATAGGGCATGAATCTTGTAATTAACACCAATTGTGCATGTGAAAGTTTGTACTGATAGAAACAGTGTTTTGAAATATATTGCTTTTTCTGTACAACCAGGAAATGTCTAATGAAACTCTAATGTGAAGTTATAGTCTTATTTATTTTCTTATACACTTATTTAGAAATCCGTATGAATATTTTATAAAAATATGTATTGTTACATGGCAAATCGGTTAGAAGACACAAACATTGTGCTTGTGAAACGGTTTAGAAGATTATAGTTATGTTTGCTAATAGTATTCAAACATAAATAGCCGATGCAAGTTCAAACGAGGGAAGTTTAGCCTATACTAGAGCCCAAACTCGTTATACCTGTAGTCTATACCAGGGGTTGGCAAATACATTTTCTAATATATAAAATGTATAATTATAATAATAATTTTTTTCTCGACCATTAGTTAGCGGGCAAGAACATACCTGTAATGTTAAACATAATTTTGATCAAACACCAACCATTTCAATAGATGCCAAATGGTAGGTTATTCTTGTTTGCTACTTGCGGTTTTAACAAGCCAACAAAGAGCATGGCTGTACAAAACCCTGCTTGAAGGAGAGAAGTAAACACATTTTAAGTTGTGTGTATTTTGTGCAGCTTGGTAACTTGAAATGCTCTACTTCTGCCAGATGGGTTTCATTCAATGCAATAGCCAAACAATTTATTTCCAAGTCCAGTTCAGTTTGATGGCAGTAGTAGCCAGGCATTACATACTCTAGCCATTAGTCAGTGGGTAAAAAAACGACCTGCCTTTATAGAAGTTGGCTGCACAATCTCATAGTTTGCACTGCTTTTCCCATTGCAAAGCTTGTTTATAAAGCGCTCTGTGCCGCGGGCAGAATTTAGTAGAACAGTTCCTTCCGGGTGCTTTGTGAATTGTGAATTGAATTGTGCCTTCAATTATTATTTACAATTTATTTAATTTGTTTTTAAATATTTTCTGAACTGCAGCGTGACCTGGCAACAAGAGCTCAACACTGCGGAAGGCTACCAGAACGTGCACAGACAACTGTTGGCTAACTGTTAGCTAATATGTTTTTGAAAACAATTCCATTCATACTCATGGTTGCTTTCTTTCTAGCCGCACCCGAGTAGGCCTATTAACCACATGGTTGACAAAATCAATTTATAAACCGCTGTTAATAGGCCTAATCAAAAACAGATTGGCCTATAAAAATCTAAAAAAATCAAAAACATCTCGTCATACAGTCTATGCATAATACTGAGGAGCAGGCTTACCCATGGTCTTACCTTGTCGTCCACTAGGAGTCGCCACTATTCACAACATAGATATAGAAGCAAGATATGTAGAACTATACTATTAGATTATCATATAACTATGGCCCATGGTCCGCCATTTGTGACTTTTGGTGTATAGTTTGACCTTAATTCGCCACATGGCTAACACAACAAAGAGCAACTTTGCAACCATATTGTTTCCCTCCATGTTGAAGTCGAAGCTGTTGCTAGATTCCTGAATTAGTGATTCAGTCTCGGCAATGGAAACAGACAAGCTGATAGGGCCGATTATGGAACTGTTCCTGTAAACATTAATGCCTCCTGGAAAGTGCCTTGGGTTCCTATTGTGGAAAAGCGCAGGCTTCATCATTCTCCATTCTTTATGATTCTATCTGTGCATTTCTGTTTAGCATTATTTCTACCTCTACGTATTTCAATTTTAATCTCCTTGTTCATCATTGATTTCTGATTAATTTCCTTTATTGCTCCCCCATTTTCTGAAGGTTACCCTGATAGTTACATTTTGTCTGACGGTGTGTCGTGATGACATTATATAATCTCCAAAAAATATACACACAACACAAATAATTCCATAGTTATATCAATATTATTTGCTAGTTTATGGTAGCATAATCTTCCCCTACCACAAGATTCTGTTGTATGTGATTATTCAAAGTGCCTGCTGATTTACAGAACAACTTGGCAGCTTTAAGCTTATCTACATTTTAAACTGTTGTTGGAAAACCAACTACTCAATCTTAAGCATTAATGAAGTCTTCTTAATGGATGATATTGTCAAAATTGCTCTGTTTTGATGTGGGAGATTGAAAGGAGGACATCATTATTTATACGTAGTTACATTTTTGTTGACAGAAATTGCATCTCTCGTTTGTGATAGTTCCCCCACAGCTTTAATACAGCAAATGAAATTGTTATTCTCTGTCAGGCACAACAACGACATTGGGAACAGACAAATGAAGTCATGGACACATGTATACATATACAACCCCCTACCTCTTTTCAACAAATTTAATTCACGCAACAGCTTCCCATTACATGTCGTCACCTAGAGGATTCCTGTTGATTTGATTATTTGATGCTGGGAGGCATGTGGCTTGTTGATTAGAACAGTACTAACACTGAATGTTAATGACCATAGACACTGTTTAGTCTCCACTCATGCAACTTTTTTCTCTTGTTGTTTTTCTCTCTCTTTAAAATATACTATTCACATTGTTTTCCTGACTTGTGTTTTCTACCTACTGTAATAGACATGCATTTATTTACTGTAGGTACTGCAGGTTTTTGCTCTGCACAAAGGCCTAACAGACATCCTTCTCCTTTTTGTCTGAGCCGATTAAGTTATACATACTGTACTATCCACATCTCCTAAAGCAGTGGTTCTCAAAGTGGGGTCTATTGCCTATTGGCCTATTGGCCAGGCCTATTGCCTGTGTGTCTGCTAAATAATTAGTTATACATAAACAAAATGTAAAATAAATTACATATCTGTCTATGGCGACTATTTGCGCCAATATAACAATCATATTGTGTCCATTACCCACTTTAGCGTTTGGCCAATAAAACCTCTAATTTGATTGTTACACAACACACCAATCTCATGAATGTCATGAATCAATCACTTAATGCCGGTCAAAATTAACCATTTAGCTGCTTGCTAGCTTGATATAACAATTAGTGAAGTGACTGCAGTGAGCGAGCAAGGAGAAATACCTATGTCAGACAACATCAAGTGAAGATATGAGAAAATATGATTTCCAAATTGTTCCAATGGCATATAAGAATATATGGTAGGAAGCATATCAAAGTCCTTATGGTCTTATATAATTTCTCTGAGCATAATTCTTAAAGTCATGGTCAGTCGTCCTTGCTAACTTCGAGCTCAAATCAAAACATTATAGCTCCTCCGTAATAATGCGATACTTCTACACAGCCCTGGCTCCGTAAATAGGAACACAAACAAAGTGGCGAACACCACTCGTATCAACAAAGCTGTAGCACTACACTTTGCTTCACAATGCATTTTGGTGTGTGATGCGGCCCCGTGGAGGACACCACTTTGTGTTCCTATTAACAGAGCTAGGGCTGTGTAGAAGTACTGGAATATTTTTTTCAGATCACATAGAACTATAAGATAGTGGAATGGAATTAATCAATAGCATATGATAATGGCATGTGTGGTGATTGAAAAAAAAAAAAATTATTTGCATCCATTTCCCAGAGTCATTTATATGCCTTGCCTTTCAATGTTTTGCCCAGGCAATCCTATACTGTAGCCATCAGTTGGGCCCTTGACTCTCCATTCATGGAACTGCCTTCAGATAGATTGTCACCCGTATTCCATAGGGAAGAAAATATTTTTATTGGATCATAAATCCATTCCTTAGGCTGGTCCCTATGCAGCTTTCCCTGTGATTCCTTTAATGAAAGCCTACAATCAAGTCCCTCCAACAACAATATGTTGCCCATAGCCTACAATATCTATAAGATTAACCTTGACATAGAAAAAAAGTTGTTTGATCGAGCTGTTGCTTATTTGGTGTAGCGTGGTGAACTTATTTAACCCTCGCTGGAGAGATAAGACTGTGAAATGTCGCGGCCTTCATATAAATATTAGTTCCACAGAAATCCAATAGTGTGTCCTCTGACCCTGCACTCCCTCCCTGGCTTAACAATGGAAGCTATTTCATTTTCCGTCTGTAGAATGAAAGTATGCGTAGCAGCATATGTGCTATGTTAAAGCAAGAACATTTTATAAAAGATGATATACAGTAGTATATTGATTATTTGTCGGATTTGATAGATTATGCAACATAATCGCATATTTTCTTAGACAACTGTATTTGTGCTTTTACACTTTGTTTTCTCTAATTCTTAAATTTCCCCCCAATGATTGTGGCAATTTAATAATGACGCAGTCTGTGAATGCATTTTATTTGCAATTCTGATAGTTGCAATTTGTGCTCATGGTTGGTCATTTTCTGTGAAACAGCATTGAGTGGTGTACAGATAGTGACACTGAACTGCACAACTAAATTTATGTTAAGCACTCTGATTGTGTTGTCTGCGGTTTAGTTTTAAAAGTGCTCACTTGTTTTCCTCAATTAACTACAATCTGTTCAGTCGTGTTTTGATTTTTTATGTTTTTACAAAGCTTTTATAGCCTTGTTCTTATGTTGAGATGATTTAATCTCCTAAATGTCTGTATATGGACGTTGCTTTGCACTTGGTGTTTTTCCATAGGACATTATGCACTGTAGCCTAGCGATGACGACATTATTACGTATCACAGATGCCCTAACCATTTCCCTAGTCCCCTTAATAATGTAGGAACTGTAACTCTGCTTTGTTTGTAATAAGTAATGTATTTTTCTCAATTCTGTCATTATTCTACTCTAATGATGATCTTTTATGTCTGTTACACTGTCAACATATCCCAGTGACACAATTCATGAAATACTCCGAGCTATGCAAGCGCTTTATTCATTCACAAGAAACTTGTAGACTTGACACATTTTGCTAACGTGGTGTGGCTAAAATGCATATTTGCTTTTCATTTTTTGTTAAAATTTGAATAGTGTCAAGGTTATTTTGCCTAGTGCTGTGGTGGCTTAATGGCAGTTGGTTTAAAACTAGACTGTAGTCTTTATTATAGCTGGTGCTCCTTTAATGTCTCTCCAGGGGTGAATGTGCAGTACCTATTTATTATAGTCCCTGTCATGCAGTGAGGAGACCTCATATTGTTCATCATTATGCTTTTACCTTAGAAACTTTAGAATTGAGTATATTATATCATTATAAACATATGTATTTCATTTGAAAATGGCTAGAAATACTTCCTCACTGCACATGTCTAAAAATTCTATTGTTAAAATACAGATCTTAAGGGGACTCCTAAGACACTATGTAAAACACAAAATGCCTATCAACATTTTAGAATGCATATAATTTTTAAGAAATCCAATAATTGTGAAGATCAAGGCTTAATGTTAATATTGGCAGGTCAAAATCACTCATTTGTATTTTTATTTATTTTCTAAACTAAATCAAGTACATGTTTATCCACTATTTATTTTGTAAGATGTATGAAATTGTGATTTAGCTGGTTGATTTTGTTTAATCAGTCAAAACTAGGCTAATTAAATAAATTACATAATTGGTAGCGCCATCATTCAGCCAACTGAACTGCAGATACTGTACTGCAGATGAATTGCTGTCATTTACTGTATTGTAATAATTGCAGATATCACTAAACTAGACTGTTTACTGTTCAATGGAGAAAACTAATAGCAAAGCCAAGTCAGTGACATTTATTTGCATTAATCATCAACGTATAACTGGACAGACATTACACATGTAGACATGCTTGTAGTGCGGCCAGGCTGATTGATTACCAATAGTGAAATTACTGAGGCGTTACATTTTAACTGGTTGTCAAACTGAGCTTGTTTAGCCACACGTAGCTTGATTTGATGTTTGCATCCATTAATGTTGTATAATGTACCATTAAGCAGTGAAAATAATACTGGAACAGTATTGACTATATTTAGGCCTGATTTTGCTCCTAATGTACTGCATTCGTTAGAGATAATATTAGAAAATGTCAGAGCAATTAAACATAGGGTTGTTGTTTATTTTCTCTCATATCAACACTGAACTGGACTTATTCCCTTAGCATGGATTTTACCCATAACATGGATTTTTACCCACTCTCCTATGTTAAGTTTCCCAACCTGGGGAACCTTACTGTATGTCTTGATGTTTTCAGCCAGTCGTGTTCATCTCACAATGATGTTTGCTTTTTCACTCAACAGTTGGGTTCAGAGCTTTGGACACGAAGGTCTTGGACTGTTGCTGGACATTTTGGAGAGACTGCTGATCAAGAAACAGTACGCACACATGCACACAGACACAAATTGCTCACACGGAAGCTCATTCCATACATAAGAGACCATTCTCTCCCTTATCCCAATCTGCTGTGTGTTTCTCCAGACAGCAGAAGATTGACAGGAAGAACCAACACAAAGTTGTCCAGTGTGTTAAAGCTATCATGAACAACAAGGTAATGTTATCCCACTTCAGCTTGATTCAAATGAGAGATGTTGTGAGCTAGTAAATGTTGCCGCTCAAAATCGTGGTTGTCTCTTATTGGAGCAAATATGTCTGAAATGATATCCCTGGTTTTGTGGATACTTCACGCTGATTGAGTTGAATAGACTATATTTGACTTGGGAGGTACATCTTAATACCTAGCCTAATTTAACATAGAACTGACTGAAATACAATGGTCTGCTGAGCATTAGGATCGAGGTGTACCTTATTTTTTTACATTTGTGTATGCGCAGACATACTTCAGCCTTCAAGCATGTCCTTCTGAGGTTCCCTCAATAAACATGCTTAAATGTCCTTTCTTTCTTTCTTTCTTCCCTCCCTCTGTCTGCGGTAGCTCTGGAAGGAGGAGTGTGCTGCCTTGTGGAGTGAACACCCTGTAGACACAGATATGCAACAGCTCTAACACACAGTGTGCTGTAAGGTCTCATGTAATCCTGCGTCTCAACAGGCGCCAGACGGCAGCTTTTACCCATAGGCCCCCTCTGTCAGCCAAGACCTCTCTCTCTGGCTCCAGAGGCATCTTGGGATGGGATGCACCCACAGTGCCAATAAGACAGGTGTTGTGTGCCAGCTGTCTGTACAGCCTTCTCCTGGCTGCCAGGCTTCTCCCACCACGACACGTGCACACACTTTGTCTCGTCTTGTGCCGTGGAGTCACTCGGGAAGTAATAGAAAAGCTGTCCCTTAAACAAGTCAATCATCTTGAGAAACGTGTCGTTTTCTTCTAATGAAACTTGCCAATGAGAAGAACTGTTATGCGCTTCAAATCGTTTCAAAAATGAAACGTAAAACCGCGTGCACGTGTTTAGGAAATATGAGAACACACACGTCACCAGCTGATTGATGTGTTTATACTGCAGATACAAGATAAACAGCTAGGCATTACACAGACAAGGTATTAGCACGACAATATGCACTCTCATAGTGAAATGTAAGAACCGATGTTCTCATATTGTGTGGGTGGTCGCCTGCACTATGGCCAGGTTTAATTTTTCATATGGAATTATGACACTCCCACCTAATTTTGTCACCCCAGTAGCCACCATTAGGATCTACATGTGATCAAAAAATCCATTATGTTCTACAGCATTGAAATGACTTTTATATATATTTGTATGCTTTTTTTTATAATATCAGCCATTACCTTGTGGATAGTTGTAAAGCTACTTTAATTGTCTTAATTAAGACCTATTAACTACTAAATGGTTTATATCCAAGTGTTTTTGACCTTCATGATTAAATTGGGTTTTGTAATGGTATTTTAAGCATGTGTGGAGGGGTAGTATAGATAGGGTCTAGTACTGCCAAATAAGGGCCATGCATGTTTGCATACTACATCCCACAGCAACTGTCAGCTAAATCACAGACAGGGCTGCCAAATTGGTCTGTTCTAAAACCTTCTGAAAAATCATTCAAATTGATGTTTTGGTTTCCAACAACATTGGTTTCCAACCCATGGCTGCTGCAGAAGCTGTCTGGTTGATATCAATGAAAAACATACCATGGTAAGTGGTGGGTCCCCCTGGGCTTGAGTCTCTATTTCGGTCCTACGCTCACAGTAAAATGCTACTGTACATCTAGTACAATTAGCACGGCCCTATTATATGTAGCACAGGGAGACTATTATGTTAGTAGTATGCTAGGCGCGTTTCTAACTTTTTGAAGTCATTGACCCTTTTTTAGTCTGGGAACCCCCTTTATATGAAATACATAGGTTATGTCCCAAACCCTGGGGAAATATCACATATGCCAATACACATCACATGACTGTGAAATATTCGCTGTAAAAGCGAGTGTATGCTGGTTGTAAATGCTGGACGCTCATCTGCTGTAGGGCTCTGGTCAGAGAGCAGGTGTAAAAATAATGTCCACTTGAGAGGTCATGCTGTATATCTGCAGGTATTGCAGTATGATGACTGCACAAACACAATGTTGTAGGATGGAACAGGGAGAAATGAGAGACCACAGTTGATTGGTTATTGGTTGTCTCGTTACTTGAGGTGCGCTAGATCTAGAATATTAAGACATTTTCATCTCAGTGCACCAGATAAAAAAGGTACAATACTGAAAAGACTGCTTTCAAACTGCATGTGAAAGCTCAGAGAAGGCCGGGATGTAACCCTGCATGTCTATTTGAAAATGCATTTGTCCCGTCCATGACACATGACAAGGTGGTTGGGTAAGCAGTTTTGTTGTTATTGAGACCACGCACATGCACACACACACACACACACACACACACACACACACACACACACACACACACACACACACACCTGAGGATGTGAGATGCAATGAGAGTTGCGCATGCAGAGATGGACCAGGTAACTAAGGACTAATCACTAATATTGTTCTTGTGTCTGCTTCAGTATGGCTTGGAGCGGATTCTCGGGGAGGAGAAGAGTCTCACCTTGTTAGCAAGCGCTATTGACCCCAATCAGCCTGCCATGATGACTGATGTTGTCAAGCTGCTCTCAGCCATCTGCATTGTGGGCGAAGAGAGCACGTATGTGCAATCCCCGCACGCACGCACACACACACATGCACACCGACTAGCTTAGCATGCTTTATTGCTCGTCGTGATCATCAACCTTAAGAAAACAATGTGTTTTACAAAAATTGCTAGCCTGCCAATATATGAGGAGCTTGTTCATACTGTACGTAACTATAAAGCATGTATCGATATAGATTTTAACCAGGGGTTTTACATGCGCAGCACGAACCCATCCAGAACAACCTAATTCTGTAATATAAACTTCTATCAATACTTCTTTTTCACATTACTTTCCACTTTAAAAAATGTGAAATGCGTTAAATGATAGCTAGTCGTACTGTATGTGGTCTGAATGCATTGTTTCCATGTTTATGCCAGTGGTTTGCTCATACATTTTCTCATCACTTGTAGTTTGGAGAAAGTCCTTGAAGCCATCACTACCGCTGGGGAACAGCGGGTCATCCAGAGGTTCAGTCCTATTGTACAAGGGCTCAGAGATCGCTCTGTTCAATTACAAGTAAGTGCAAAGAAGATGCAGCGCTGTTAGCACCTTGCTGTTTCCTAAGCCATACAAAGTGAAATGCATGACGAATAGATACTGTAGAGGGGAAAAAGCCTCTCAAAGTTGATCATGGTCAAGTGGTGCCATCTGTACCCGGTCTATCATCTCAGCCTGCTCTCCCTCTCTTTAACCCATGCACACAACATATTCATAGCCATTTCGTAGCCCTTAAAATATAGGTATTACGTTTTTTTTTATTTATTGATTTTTATAAAAAGAAATTACAGCCCTCAGCATCCTGGTGTTATTTTTAATATAGGTTTTTTTTTTTAAAGCAGGGTTTTATACATGTTTTTCTGGAGTTGAAGGTGACCTTGTGATACTAGTATGCGGTCTGGTTTCTGCTTCACAAATCATATCAATGCATGGGCTTCAATACAACGGCTTGTGACTCCACACACATACATGTTGTATTGGCTTCCGTCTTACGCTTCAGCTGAGCCACTCGTTTTCAGTATTGACAACACAAAGTGGTTCATTTATAATTGCTAGCTTTTCACTACAGTATGTTACACATTGGAAGTGTGAAAATGTGGGACAATTGTAAAAATGTTAATTTATCTTTTGATTTGAATTTGTTTGAACCCAAAACTCGACACCAGAGCATTATACAAAAATGACTTTAGTCAATCAATGGCTACTGGTTTAATAAAAACCCCACTGAGATCAAGTAAATAACAAATGTTGTTTTACTGCAACTGATCCACTGAAGTATTTCCAGTCCAGTCCAGAATGCTAGTCCAATTAAAAATGGACCGGCTTGTATATGGAATGTACAGTGTTCTATCTAATTTGGCCCACCCTGCTGCTTTGTACAATGCCTTCCTTGTTGTGTTAATGGGACTTAGCTGCTTCTGATAGTCACTAGAGGCTCTACGTATTGGCTGTACTGAACGGAGACAGAGCCGTGCACTGTGCGATGAGCAGCAGCAGTACTTGTTTAAAGCATTGTCTTCAGTTTTAATTGGTAGCTTAGGGATGTGAGGAGAGCCATCTTGTCTGTCACGTTGTCTTTCCTTTAAGATCATAACACTCCTCCTGGGCGTATGAGTGTTTTTTCCCTGCTGATGGTTGGATAATTCTGGCAGCGCATAATTTGACAGGAGTGGATATTAAAGGCATGGTGTGTGTGGGTGTGTGTGTTCATACACAAAGGCATCTGCAGCCATTAAACTATTGCCCTGTGTACCAAATGGTTTGGAAGACATCAGTTGTTTTATTGATGATTAGTGGACATTTATCATTTCCCACTAGAGAGCACATATCCCTTGTGACCCCATACATTATTAAGGACCATCTACTGCTATTCTAACAACGCATACAATATATGCCTGGCCATGGCTTTTCCCATCCCCGTTCTCCTATGGGACACTGTTCTTATTCCTTTTCTCTTGGCAGCGTTTAGTTGATGTAAAATAATGAAAAACTGTATAAATGTCCATTAACAATAACTTAAAATGGACACAACCGGGGCCACTTTATACAAGGTCCCAAATGCCAACATCAGAGAATGTATATAGGTATGTGTGTGTGGAACTATAGTTCTCAGTGAATATATAGTACATTGTGTAAACATCCCTGGTGGATGCTCTAATATGTAAAGATCAGGTCTGAAATACTGAATTTTATGTATGGTACTTTACTGCATGGTATCAGCTCGACTTTTCTTGCCTTGGCTCAACTCTACTCATTATGGGAGCCTTTCTACTGCATAGCATCAACTCAATTTGACTCTACTAGTAGTCACTCAGTTGTAGCTGGTCACCATAGCGACGGCGCTGTTCGGCCCATTGCTGCAGTAGATTGGTATTATTATTTATGTATATTTATTTTTTTACATTTCCAATGCAAATGTTGGAATGTCCTTCGGTAGCCGTGCGCAACCAACAGTTGATCTCCACTTTAAGCAAACTGGCCTGGACAGCTCTTACTAAAGGTAAATACATTGCAGTTGTTTTAGTATCTTGTTGTGCAATGACGATTCAATCCAATCAGTAGTCTGCACTGTTCGCTTCAGCTCGCTTGGAACCTCGACAGATCAGGTACTAAAAAATGTACCTGGTACTATCTTACCTTTTGCCCAGTGGAGAAGCAAAAAGTTGAGTTGAGTAGAGCTGTGCTGGTACCACGCAGTGGGAAAGCTCCATTTGTCCATTATGTTTTTTTTTTTTTTTTTTAATGGTGAGACAGTGTAGATTCCTGAAGACTTGAAAAGAGCATCATATTTTCCTGTTACCTGTGTGTGCGTGTGTGCGCCCGGGTAGGCGGGGGTATGTAATCACAGCCAGCTAAGCGTTTGGTATTGAGATGCCACTTTGAAGACAGATGATTGCTCAGCTTGGTCTATGGCACGCTAAAAGACAACAGGAGTGTACTGTGGAATTGACAATGAACCAGGAGACATCTCAACATCCTTCCGCCTCATAGTGTTCGCCTTGCCCTCATTTCACACACGAGTGGATTGCTTTACTGATCAATAATAGATTTTTGTGTCTGGTGTTTTCATGGCTAGTTGACTGGCCACAGGATGCAGTAAACCACACTTGCAGGAAAAGGTACTCAGAGCATCTCAAAGAGCACGCTTGCCCTTAAATTGACTGCCGGTCGGTTTCCCTATGTATGGGAGTTGCAGTTGTTTTATTAATATTAAAATCAACCCCCTAGTTGGAGAGTGGAGAAAATAGACATGCATTAGTTATAGACCTGTGTTTCTTGGGGACATGACTCATTTAGCATGCATGCTTTCATCACCCACTGGATAAAGGATTAATTTATCTCTCTGTCTCTTTCCAATTCTCACCCCTCCACTCTCTCTCTCCATGTGATGGCTGTGTGGACCGGTGGGCATGCTAGGTGGCGTGCATGCAGCTCATCAACGCGCTGGTGACGTCTCCCGAGGACCTGGACTTCAGGCTGCACATCAGGAACGAGTTCATGCGCTGTGGCCTGAAGGATGTGCTTCCGGTGAGCCACGCCCACCGGCACGCACTCGCCTGGACACAAGCAGTGCTCTTGAGACGCGCACGCGTCTACGCACACACACAGATGCTCCAGTAATAATAAACACAAATGTTTACGCTGGTCTACACCCACTAAGATCTCTCATTGCTGGCTCATATGGCGCCTATACCCACCATGGTTACCTGCTGTAAACAATGCTGCTGTCTGCCGAGTAAACACATCCATTCCATCATGTAGCTGGTCCCCTGCCTGTATATCACTATGAGCGATAGCGTTTTAGAGTGAGCTCCTTCTTCTGGACTTAAGCCTGAGGTTTGCCTTCAGGGCCTCACGTTTTAATGAAAGCCTTCAACGTCTTTCCTTTCACGGCTGCTGCAGCAATATTTTCCCTCCCTGTGTGCGTGTGTGTTTATTCTACTCCCTTCACGCCCCTCCCATCCTCTCCCCCCCGTAGAGACTGACGGCCGTCAGGAACGAGGCCCTGGACATTCAGCTGAAGGTGTTTGAAGAGCATAAAGAGGAGGACATGATGGAGTTCTCTCATAGGCTGGAGGACATCAGGGCCGAGATGGAATATCCTTCTGTCACAAAGAAGCACTGGCATATATTCTGTGTTTCACACACAGCATTCTACCTGCTCCTGTGTACAGCCAGTAGGGCTGGACGATATGACCTCAAATCAAAATCACCATTATTTGAACATTTTACCTCGCTTACGATTAATGAACAATTATTTTTCCTTTGTTTTGCTTTTGTTTGAGTTCTCCATTTGCTTCCATGCAACTGTGTTATATTAAAGTATAATATATTGACAGTCAATGATGTGGGCTATTTACTCTGCTGTGTTATTGCCTGCCTACTGTGTCAGCCACGTGTCATGCATTTGGAATCACTGCACCTACCAGGTGTAGTCATTTCAGGGGTAGGTAGATTATAGAACAGTAAGCCCACCTTATTTTATAGTAAGTTGTCTGTGACACATATAGTAGTCTGTTCTGCTCTGATAAATGCTTAATGTGATGCCAGCAGAGCTGCAGTGTTACGAGCCAGTAAAGTTTAGAGTCGATTTGTCTGTCGTGGTTACCATTGATAGTAAGACAGCAGTTTTTTTTTCAGTAGTTATTACTCATTTATTGCAGTCGATGGATTATTGCTGATCCTGGGATGTCACCATTTCAAGATGGCTGTCCCGTGTCTGGGTCCCAACAAATAGATATATATGTATAACACGCGTCCCCCTATTTCCAAAGCAAAAAATGGAAAATTACGTCGTTAGTGGTGTAGAATGTCTGTATCGATCGTCCAGCCCTAACACACAGTATGCAATGCATGCACATACAGTACTGTGTGTCCTGTCCTCTGTGATGTGTTCCTTTTCCTTCTGCGTCTGTTGCTGCATTTGCATATGGGTCCTTGACTTCTAGCACTGATGCGGGGGATGTGTTCAGTTCTGTTCATAGCATGGTGAAGGACAGCGCAGCAGAAAGCTATTTTCTCTCCATCCTGCAGCACCTGATGCTCATACGCAACGACTATGTGGTCAGGTAAAGCCCACCCCACACACACACACACCTCAACACGCACGTACTTCATGATGTACATGTTGTCGTCATCTGTTTGTAGGCATATTGTATAATGACAATAAAAATTAGAGCTATTTTATGTATTTACCATACTGAAAGTGTGTACACACACACACACACCACCATGTCAGGTGCCCTCTGAGAATCTTAAGATGCTGGTCACAGGGGACAGGCCAAGGTCCAGCTCTCCTAAACCCACTGGATGACATTGGCTAACAAAGAGAATGCCGTGTCTTTCATCTGGGAGCCATCTACAGCATGCCCAGCCCCAGAGCCTCTCATCTCCTTTTAATGGTGCTTTCAAAGAGCTGTTTTATGTTGGCTTCACTCACAATCGGGTGCGAGTTAAACCTTAGCTTGATCAAAAGACGACGCTGTAATCTGAAGAATATGAGATGTATCACCCATAGGTTTCTGCCTTAAAAAATAAAATAAAAACACACACACACTTACCGTGTCTCTTCCAGTCCTTGTTCATTATCACTGTAATGTGGGATTAATTTCTTTCATCTGAAATCATTACGGACCACAGAGTGTAAGTGACGCTCACTGGGCATCTTTGATCATTAATATCAGCGTGGCTTTATTACATTATATCTGGCTCTGGCTATTTGACCTCCTGCACAGAAGTGGCTTTGTGACATTATTGCAAATGATGTCATTTTCATCATTACCGTCACTGGTCTCTCTACACATGCACACATGCATGCATGCAATTCCAAATAGTTCATAGACTAGACTAAAAATGTACAGCAAATAGTACATTTACATATAAGTTGTAAGGAGCAGGTATAGGGCTTAGGCATAGTGCCGAAGGATGCTCGCATGTACTGGACTTGTTGGGGGTTGAACCCACAGCCTTTGTGGGGCGAGTCGACCACCCTGACCATAGTGGCCCCAGGCCTGGGGTGCCGCATACAATCGCTGCTGCTTAGACTTTTATGGCACAATAGGGTATTTAATATACAGAAGATAACATTTTAAACGCATAATCATTCTTATTAAAAATCTATCAAAATGCGATTCATGCCGCACCTAATTAGCTAATGAGATCGAGACAGGGTATACCATCTCACGCTCGTCTCCACGTGATTTAACATCTCAAACCCAATAAACTTCCAGTCCATGCTTAAACTCTTGAGACAGAGTGACACTTATGAACCTCGAGGAGAGATTTGAATCAGTCTTTACATTTAACTCATTAGCAACCAAATCAGCCATGAAGTTGCCAATCAAAAGGAAGGAAGGAACTGGAAGAGCTTGCTAACCTGCATTTTAAAATGAACGTGACTTTGATTTGGGTACATTTTGGCTGCTTTTAGGACACACATCCCCATATGTATTAATCTGACCACAAGTGTCCTTTTACAGTACCCGTCCCAGCATCTCTGTGAACTGTCCTTTTCATTCGGGACATGCAGGGAAAAGAAGGTGCTACTAGTCACTATAGCAGGACCTGCAGTTGAGAGCTCCATGTTTTTTTGCTCACTGACCTTTGCTGCTCTGACATGCACTCTCAGTACACATACACTGTCAGGACAGTAATCATCTCCCCCCATGATGAAAGACGATACCATAGCTAATACCGTGATAAAACAATGAATACGGTTTTCTAACACTACTGTATAAGCTTACAAACAAATATTTATGTTCCGCAAATCTCAAAATCTCAAAATATAACAATATTGTGCTTGTGAAACTTGCTTTTGCTTATATAAAAAGTGTAAAAATAATTTTTAAAAGCAAATTAATTGCTAAAAGTATTTTCCACATTTCGGAGCCAGTCAGCCTGTAGGCATACATGTACTCTCAGTACTAAACTGTTCGAGTCCACTATGTAGGTAATTTCACAAAGGAATATCCAAATGAAAGAGGTTATATAAGATGAATGCACCAGTGTTGTGTTTAGACTTAAACATTGCATTCAGTCATTCATTTTGTTGCTCCATCCATCTATGCCTTCGCTCCCATTGGTAGTCGCCATTTGTATAAAATAATTTATTTTTGCCTTGCTTGGTTACTTCTCTCGTCTCTGTAAATCGCCAACACATTGGAAATGAATGGCAGCTGGTCACTGTGTCACCCTCATTTGCAGTGCGTCAATATAGGGTTACTCACACTGAAAGATAGCTGCATTTGGGACTGCATTTGTAATTACCTACTTTGTTAGATATAACTTTTTTAATTTTATTTTGTATTTTAACGATCATACTTGCACTCGCTCACACACAATGGACAAATTGTGGAGCCCTGATTCAGTTAAGTATCCTACAGTATATCAGTAGCGAACCGTGACCCTAGACACTCAGAAGTTGCCTATTATTGCCTCGATCACACAGAAATACGTCGCTAGAAATGCGTCACTAGCAAAATCATTGTTTTCCTATGATATGGCGCGCCTGGCATGGACTCTTTTCTGGCACTGCGCTTCACATTTTTTAGACGCTCATAAAGGTTAAAACATCCTCAGCTTTTCAGCGTAACAGTGTAACAGTTGGCCCCGGCAGCAATGTGTGATCGGGGGTTTATCAAAGTGCTTTTTAAGCAGCTCCGCCTTTAGCAACGCATCTCTGTGTGATCTGGGCAACTATAGCGATCAGAATCGGTGCGCAACAGGTTAATGATTGCATAGACTTCTATAGTAAAGCTAACCTCACATCATGCATGCAAAATGCATAACACAGTACAGCCTGGTCTACATATTGCCCTGACTTGTAATACTAACACTGTAATAGGCCTACTGTGCAGTAGGTTTCCACAAACACCCAAACCAACCTCGCATGTTACCTCAAAATGCGACATGCAACAATCTCACCAAACAGACCAAGCATAAATCTTAACGACAAAAGCGTTGCTGGTGGTCCTTAATCTCTACCTCACCTGAATAAGGCAGTGCAGCTATGGAGATGCCCATTCATGCACATCCGTGCTTCGGTGCCCTCCAACTCCTGGTGCGCGGCTGCTCCCCTGTAATCGCCCTTATATAACCGTATCCGACGTAGATGACGACGAAAGCTGCCCAGTTCAAGTGTAGTTTTAAAACTGCAATACATTTCAGGAACATTTTTCATATCCATCTACAGTCTGCCACATCTCAAATAAATTAGTTTAGTGTTGCCATGGGAATGAAACTCTGAGTTGAGAAGATTGAAATGCACAGTATGTTGTCAGGGTCAAAATCATCACGATGCTCAAAAATACCTCTTCCCGCTCAAATTCATACCCAAAATGCAATGCTGACAACAAGATGAATATTGTCGCCTCATTATGAATACTTGCTGGTGCCGCTTTCATCTTGTCTTAACAATAGCTCCCCTGATATAATGTGAATATCAATTGTTTCGTAATTCTTCTCTTTTGTTTCACTTTTTTCTCAGTGTCCCATGTTACCGTACTGCAGTAGGGCACATTTCCGTTTTAATTCACTCTCACTGTAAAGATTGTCGCATGCAGCCACATACAGTATGTCCATGTGTTTCACTCTCGTTACTGGTACATCCAGTAACTGTCCTACTGACCAAAACCATTTTATCCAAGTTGAAAAGTACCGCAGCCATCCCAGCAAATAGCTCATGCTAGCTTGTTAACTTGCTAACTTACTACAGGCATTGGTCCAAGTAATGGTTTTCCTTTTTCAATAAGCTGTTGAAACGGCATTCTCAAACATAAATCAGGTCCTGTTCCTTTGATACTGGTAACTCAATTTCACACACACATATTCTATCTAAAATTGTCTATTTAGTCCACTGATATACATATACAGTATATTACATATATATTGATTATATAGTCTAGGCTACAGACAGTATTGGTCCGTTCTGTACAATTAGTCACTGCCCATGATGGTCACACAAGCAATTAACAGCTGGGGGCTTTCTCAATGTTTCGAATGACGTTGAAAAAAGTGCAGAATGTGATTGGCTAATGCAACTGTCACATCAAATATGCTTGAACGTGGAAGAGATGTCATCAGGGTACACACGCACCTACCTCCCAGGCATGTGTAAATCTTTCCTGATGTCTTATGTCCTTTACTAACCATAACACACAACTTAATGTGGATACATACAGTATGTGCAATATATAAAACATAATTGGTATTGTAAACAGACAAGACACATTCTAATTGTATAATTTTAGTAAGTTCTATCAGAGGACCTTTAAAATGTAGGACAGATACTCCACTGGGCAGTTCATCATATAAGAACATCCAGTTAATCATCATGCTTTGGAAGATCTAGTAGATCTGGTATTCTGGATTAATCTGTTTATAAAATGCTGAGAATATATTAGTTAGTTAATAGTGACTGCAGAGGGATTTGTTCTCCCAGCTGTGTTGGCGTTATATAATGAGCTGATGAAACAAACACATTCTTATTTAACCCACGGTGTTGTCTTGCACTGTAATATCTCCCTGTGCGCATTGTGGTATGCCCTTGACTGTTCCACGATCAATGCATTCAAACCAAACCATGAGAAACTATTTAGATGCAATTACTCAGCTGAAGCTAATGCACTCCCTGTACTGTACATCTCTTGTTCAATACTCAAACTTCTTCAGTGCATACATAATCTGTTTAAGTGATATACTGTAGTAGTTGTAGTTGTTCTGATTAATGTATTGATCTCAGGGTAGAAACAAAATAACTATTGTTTTTCAGATGGAACAGTCAACTGGGTATGTTAGGCAGATATAAGTTAACACATACAGTCACTTCATACTCCCACTGTAGACATATAAAACATAATGTGTCATAGAACAAGTTTTATTTTATACAAAGGCTTTTCATACCCTTTTCTTCCTGGTTTGTTTTGGTTCTGTCATTTGGCCCGCTAAAGGTCTCTTTTCCTTCTGTTCCCCATTCTTACGCTTGACCTGTCCTCCCCCGTCTTGATGGCCCATAGCAAGGTGGGGTTCTGGGGTGGGTTGGCTGACAAAGAGAGACATGTCAAGATGCTGGATAGACCTGCCGCTCAGATCAAGTGGGCAATGTTCCTCATTGATTTTGTCTGAGCACCATAAATTGTGTTGTACCACTCTAAGCCACACGGTCTTGTTAAAGATTTATCTGAATCAAGGCGTTTTCAACCTGTCCACCTCAACAGCCAATACAAGGCTGTGATTGGAGACACTACTATAGGCTTGCTAGAAATCCACCAGGTGTTTGGCTGGAAGCCTGCAATTTCTCTGGCTGGTTCATGGTAGACTACATTAAAGGGGTAGTGGGTACTGCATTTTTAAAATGTCAGTGTTTGTTAATATAAAAAACCACTTTATTGATACCTGAGGGGGACGTTTGGGTGTTGAAGCAAAATAAACACATGGCTTCTTTATTAAGGTATTTATTCCTCTGTTTATCCTTCTTAAAATCAATATAGCCTATTCTCAGAAAAACAAATACATTTTTTATTTAAATTGGGAGCTAGCGTTAAGTTCCATTTTAATACTTTCCTATGTCACTGCCATTCAGAGAAAATGTGACATGGAAGGGTAGTTACCGCATACATGCATTACACCGCTACACTAGCTATAAGTCAGGGTAAGTCATTGTTCTTGGTAAACCATTTAGAGCGGGTCTAGGCACAGCACAAACTGT
This sequence comes from Typhlichthys subterraneus, assembly GCA_027564835.1. Taxonomy (NCBI): domain Eukaryota; kingdom Metazoa; phylum Chordata; class Actinopteri; order Percopsiformes; family Amblyopsidae; genus Typhlichthys; species Typhlichthys subterraneus. The sequence continues at coordinate 1,781,835 of JAODUH010000018.1, forward strand.
ATTTGTACACTTGCATGCATGCACAAGAAAATTAGCATCCATCTTCTAAACATAAGTGTTTGTTTATCTTGTTGGTCTATGTTTTTGTAACTTTCAGACCTCAATACTTTAAGATCATTGAGGAATGTGTGTCTCAGATCGTTCTCCACCGCAGTGGAACTGACCCAGACTTCAGTTATCGCAAGCGTCTGGACGTAGATTTCAGCCATCTCCTAGGTATGTCTTATAATTCCCTTTAAAGAAAGCCTGTTTCTTACACAATGCACTATGTGAACGTGATCAATTTTTCTGCTGTTTTCAGAGGTTTGTGTGGACAAGGCACAGGTTGATGAATATGAAGAAAGAGCATCAGAACTGGCCAAGAGGGTAAGTGTTCCAAATGTACTATATGTGTTGCGGTATTATACAGTAACTGCATTTATTTGTTTGGTAGATTCTTTATATCTGAATCTGAATATCAAGCCTTGGACATTAAGAATGGCTTATTTGCTGATAGCTTTGTAAGTGGTTTGCATATTTAACTGTATGGGTAAACATTTGCCTCCATAAATGAGACATATCCCATAGTTTTTTTTTATGTGACTGTGTTGCTTTGCTGTTTTATATTCAGTTTGATGAGGAGTTTATGAGAAGACAGGAAGCGGAGGCTCAGCTGGTTCGGTGTGAGGAGAATATAGCTGAACTCCAAGCAGAGCTACAGGCCTTCAGGTCCCAGGTACACACAGCATACCAACAATCTGTTGTCTTTCTTCTGTTTATACATGCTTTTATGGCGTCTTTTCTTGCCAAGTCAACTTACTTTTTTATAGCCCTCACATTAGTTTCACATGGGAACCAATGACACCGCCAGTACTGTGCCTTATTCTCCCATTGAGCGAGAAAAAGAATGATGGAACCACTTCCAAGATAGATAAAATGATATAGGCACAGGGTGGGCTGGGCTGAGCCATTGGAACTGTGCAATTGTGATGTTAGCAAGCAAACCAAATATTCCACATACAGAAGTCTATTGTGCTGATGATTAAAGCCACATAGAAAGTCTTGTCATTACAGAGTATACTTTCACATTGCAGTGTTCTTTTTAGGGCTCAAATCTTCAAACAATTTGTCATTGGTTCTATCATTCCCTTCCTGTCTTGTGTTTTGTGATTTTCCAGACACAAATATATTTCTGTCCTCTATCCACTGGAGCCTGCAGTTTGCTTTGACATATAGGCTTTTCACAGGCTGGCTGACACTAAGTCTAATGAGAACAGTGACCAGCGCTCTGCTGTTGGCCTTCTCTAATTCTCTGATCTCTATCCCATAAGAGGAAATTGTTCTAAAAGCAATTTATTCTGACAACCCCCTTCACCCTCACCAGCAAGCCTCTGTGCAACCGTCCACCACTCCAGAGAGTGGCTCCTACTCTCTTTTCATTGCCAGATAACCACACGCTCGGAGAGGCAACCTTTTTTTCTGATAATTTTTCAATTTGAGGGAGTAAACACAGAGAGAATACTCAAACAGTTCGCTTGGCTCCAATGACTGTGATACATTAAGCCCACTGGGTTGCACACATGGGTACACACACACGCACACACACACTTGCACTTGTTAATTCAGCGGAGGTGTCCCTCCCTATGGAGGCAGCATCAGGCTGTGGGCCCACAGCTGACCTTTAGTGTGCGTCTTTAATCTAAAACTGGTGCCTGGATCAATAAGCCATTTGCTCTGTACCATACAATTTACGGAGCTTTGTTGCCCTGGTTATAACATTTGATTTTTACCTTTGGAAGAGGGGAAAAAAAAAATTCCTCATGGGGCTGATCTGTAAAGATTCAAGGCTATTTATGGGCATTTGGCCTCAGTTAAAGGATGCATCTCCTCTAAGCAAATCCCACCTGCTGTGGAACACCAGTAGGTACGGTAGAGCTGTTCTATTACTGGAGCCCTTATGGCTTGGCTTATACAAATTGATTATTCACTTTACCCTTAATATGCTGAATGCATTGAAAATGGAAACAGCGCAGCAGTGCATATTTAAATGCAGTATGCCCAGCTAATGCTTGATGTGGCTGGTTATGACGCGGGCTCAGTGGTGTTGATCTCTCTCATGCTGCCGTTTATGTTGCCGTGCAGTTCGGAGCCGTTCCCGCGGGGCCGTCTCCTGCCCACACTGGTCACACTGTGCCCGGACCTCCTGCTCCGCCTCCTCCGCCAGTTCCCGGGGGTCCCGGGGGTCCCGGTTGTCCCGTGCCCCCTCCCCCTCCTCCACCCCCGCTGCCAGGCTTTGCATCTGTGCCCCTTCCACCCGGAGCGCCTCCTCCTCCACCCCCGTTTGGTTTTGGTCTGGGCTCCCCCACACACCATGCGCTGCCTCACGGCCTCCGGCCCAAGACAGAGTTCAAGCCCGAAGCTTCTATGAAGCGCCTCAACTGGTCCAAGGTAAGCCTGGGGTTACTAGTCTGTATAAACTGGCGCAATATTTGTAATGCTGTTCCTTCACCCCGTGGTCAGATATTACCGACAGCTCATTCACGATACATAGGGCAAATGAGAGGGAAACATAAGATGTAAATAGTCAAATATGTACAGTAGTTTGACATGGTGTTGAATTGCATTTACAAAAACAAGTTTAGGATGGTTCTATGGCACTTCATAATTCTTGTCCTATTTTTTTTCCTGATGTTCCTTGGCACTGTGTAAAACACTACAGATGTTCCTGGGAATGATTCACAAAACAGCTCCCCAATTCACTTTGCCAACAGTCATTAAATTCCAGTTTGGCTGTCGGCCTCTTAGATGATCGGACCCTGTTTTCGGAACAGCTTCAACAGATGTTGATCTTGCTCGGTAGTGACATTAGTTCACACCATAAGTGGTATTATTCTGTGCTGTAATTAATAATGTATTGTCATCGCCTGGTTGCTGCAGCTGTTTAGTGAACTGGACCATATGCTTGTTAATGGAGGAGTAAAGTTTTGGTTGTTCTCTGGGTGTATGTCACAGCTGAATGGGTCCCTGCGTGTGATTGTTTACAATGAAGCTGTTCCAAAAGTTAACCACCTGTATGACTTTTCTGTAGCCTTCAAATACCGCGATCCAGAGCTTCGTTTATTTCATCAGTCAGCTCGCTAACATTCCACACACACACACACACTACAGTTCTTATTAACACACACTCCAGGTTGGTTACCCGGATCATTTGCCTCACAATTAATGTAATTTAGTATACATCATGGGTCAGTGGTTATAGAGGACCCCTGTTCACTCAGGTTTATTTTATCATCGGTAATAATCTATCCACAATTAAGTCGAGACTACAGATTGTTTCAGCATTTAACAGTCCTCAAGCTAGCAGTCAGGAACAGTTTTCAGCTGTGGAGTTGACACTTGTTTATGATGCTAAATGGACAGGAAACTACTGCAGGGCACAGTCAGCTGTTAATTCTGCACTTACGTTGGCAGCACTGTTACACTTATGAAGACAGGCCAAAAAACGCACACCTCGCCTCACCTCTCACATATCGTAAAACCGACAAAACAAAGTTAGCTCGGTTAGCTTATACTTAGAATTTTTTGTATTTGCTAGCGTGGTAAGATGACCCTGATGTTGCAAGCTCTACGTAGGACCCTGTGTTTCCGCTCTGCTAATTTGTTTTGGAAATTCTCCATTCAAAGTGAGTTGGTGATAGACGCCGTGCAACCAGAGTCATTAGCAGGCAATTGGTGCACCTTCACCCAATCTGAACAAGATGCACCTGGGGAGGGGTTTGAACACAGGCTCTTAATTGCTGTTGGCATCAAGTCAACTACCAACCTGCTTAGTGATGGGATCGCTGACCAGGTCCTGAAAGGGTTTGTATAGAGGGTTCCATGGCTGGTGTGCAGAGAGAGACACGTTGTGTAGACACACCAGCTGGCTTTTCAGTGTGCACACAGTGTGGAGATATTCACTGAATTTGCATTGGATTATAGTTGCAAAGCCCACCTTTAAATCCACACACACACAAAAGAGAGGAGGATACAGTACATCTTTGGCTCAATAACAGTACTGTACATTTCCTGATCAAACTATGAAGTCAATAGCCACAATGTTGAGTTCTCAGTATGTGTTGTTTCAAAAGCCTCAATATTGTGGTGCATTGTTGTACAACTGTTGCTCTGTTATGACAGCGTATTAAAAAGCCTAGTGTTGCTTGACGTGGTCTGTAGGCAGGTCTCTTCTTTTGTTCACATATTTATCACCAGCCTCACTAATTTGTCACCTCCTACGCATCAAGTTGTCGCTGCAGAGGTCCTGTGTGTGGGCTGGTGTGAGAAAACAAATAATTAGCGTTAATGAATTAAATGTTCAGAGTGGAGCCATGTGTGTTTTCAGATCCGTCCCCAGGAAATGTCAGAAGGCTGTTTCTGGGTCCTGGCTGACGAGGAGCGCTACGCCAAGCCCGAGCTCCTCAGCAGACTGGCTTGCACCTTCGCTTCACAGAGAACAGGTCAGACACCCGTGGCATTATCTGTGGTATTCATCTCCTGGGTGACTTCTCACTTTTCACACGTATGTTACCTTGCAGGGCCTCTACAATCCTCCAGACACACACTATTTCTTTGTTCTGTGTGTGTCTGCTTATGGCCTCTATCCTGCAGATTTCATGCTGGAGAATTTGTGTGACAGATTAAGATCCTAGAGATCTGACTGTAAGCTCGCGTGCGTGCGTGCGTGCGTGCGTGCGTGTCAATGCTTCAGGCTTCTATTAACAGCCACATTTCTTTGGTCACGTTCAAGATATGCTTGACAATGGTCAACGCTCATTAGGTTTCATGCTGTGTAAGATAAGGTCCTAGAAACGTGCTGTAGCCACTTCCCATTGTGTTTTATTGTGGCAGATTCATGCAGAGGTTCAGAATGTGCAGAAGCACATTTTCATACATTCATTATATTTGGTATTTCACTTCATACATAGTCCCATAAGATGTAGTGATATCCCCTTAACACACAATTACAACTAATGTTCTCCTGTCACGTAAATGCCAGTTTTTCTATTTATTGCTGCAGTAATGGAATAATAAATCAGCCAGCTCGCTATTCATGAGTCTTTTTATAAGGTTTCTAGGTTATTTGAGGGGGCGGGGGTTAGAGAGAGTGCTAAACGCCCCCCATTGCAACATGCAGCATAGAGTACTTAACTGTAGACGTCACCAAGATGATCTAAACCCACAGAATGCGTCCTCTTAAAGTTTCAGTGTAGTAGCTACGCCCGGGCTTTCCTGAACATCCCCGGTCTCGGTGGTGCAAGATAAGACACGGCGCGGTTACAATCCTACACAGTCGCTGAGCTGACAAGGTCTAGAATATTCATGTAGGAGGCTGTTGGAATGATTAGAGCATGAGGCGGGTGTGCAATAGATGTTATCAGGCCTGTCCTCTCCGGTGCCTGGTCTATTAGTCCCCCGCTGATGATTTATTCACGCTCGTCTTGTGTTGTCTCTGCCTGCTCCGCTAGCTTACGCCATTTTGAATAATTCATCCGGCGTGTTATCTACCTGTCACAACTCTATGCTGCTCCGTTTGAGGCACGCGCCCGCCGTGCCCTTGTTCCTCCCCCGACAAAGTCTTGAATAATGGAGGCGGATCTAAATGGCACGCAGGTGGACAAACAGTCAGGCATGTGTTAGACGTCCCCTCAGAGGACGACAGCCTTGCTGCCTTGACTCCTCTTTTGGAGCGCTGTAAGGCCTTCTCTTTCCTCTCCCTCCTTGTACTATCGTCTTTAATCTACAGTGCTTTACATTGGCCTAGTGGTTAATGTAACCGGCTCTCAGCTGGAAGGTTGTGTGTTTGATGAACTGCTCCTTTATTCATTTGGATATAAATGAGAACCACCATGTCATATTTGGAGGAGAAAGAAAAACGGCAATATTGACTTGCTTGTCACCTCACATGTACATCTATATTCTTCCTCTACACTGGCCGCGTGTGTCAGGTTAGCACAGCAGCGATGTGTTTGTATAGCACTCACACTAATAACTCTCACAATCATTATGAACTCTAGTGTATTCTAAAGCTCTGTAAAACACGCTTTCCTGCGTTGGCCTAATACGTAAATGGTATAGGAGAATATTGGACATAGATTTGGAAGATGAAAACCCTCGATACAAACAACTTGCTTTTGATTGTTTCCTTTTACATGATAGCCATGTTCATTTTAGATAAAGGATAAATTATTGTAATAACCAATGTGGTCTCTAGATAATGCCAGCCGGTTAAGCTTGCGGATGGTTTATCGGCCTTCCACTGTAAATACCCAGTTAATTAACCTCTCCTCATCCATCATGAACACGTTTATTGACAAGCCATGAATGTCCTACATACATTAATTACACAAGTAGCAGCATGTCTCACACAGCATGTCTCGCACTGTAAACCAGATGCCAATGCTGGAACGTGGTAGATACACAGAAAATAACATAATTATAATAATAATGTTGTTGCTCACTGTGGGATATCAATAGTGTGGTTTAAACAATACATTATAATAGGCATATTTAGCTTTTTGACATGATTGATTGATTGATTGCCTTGGACGTTATCACTGTCCGGTATGGACATGCTGGCGGGAGTGTTTTGTGTGTCGTTTTATACGCACATCCGAAGTGCTGTCCATTTTATCGCAGCACAAACTCTGTATCAGCCTAATTTCAGCTAGGCTTCTCCTGAAAGCTGCAGTTCTTGGACGTAGCAATAGGTTCCTTTTACTTAACAGAGTATACTGATAAAGTTATTTTCTGGTTACCACAAAGGTGTTTTCCATGTTTTTATTTTGTTTTATTCTCATCAGACATGAAATGGAGCACCACAGATTCCCATTTGTACTTCATGCCTTTCATTCATTTCTATCTGGCCCCAGGTGTACTGTACACCACAGTAAGCCAGCTATCCTTGCATGAGGAGGATGCTCATGGATAATGAATTGTCTATGCAATTTCCTTACATCTTGCGTCCACGTCATTTTTGCTGTTAGACCACGTTCCCAGCTGCCTGTGTGTGTGTGTGTGTGTGGGGGGGGGGTTCTTGTGGGTTTGCCCTCTCATTAACACGACTATGTACTGTAGCGTCACGCATGTCTAACAGCCGCAGCGTCTGGATCAACATTAAAAATTAAAAACGACAGCTTTCTCTCATTTTATTCCCCATGAAATATTCAGCCACACGTCCTCATATTTCCGTGATTTGTGCACTTCTCAATTCTACATCATCCTGTAAACAAGTCACTGAACATAGATAGTGACCTTCAAATCATGCTTTTGACAGTTTTGACAGTTCAGTGTCAAGTGCAAAGGGATGTGTACATTTTTAACCAGTTAGCTGGATTGCATTGCTATAAGAGTAGTAATGCAGCTTCCTTCCTCAACACTCCAATAGACTTTTCCACCATTTTCACTGTGTAATCTATCTGCCACATTTGTCTAATTCCTTTATTTTTCAATTCCAAGTGGGATGTAATTTTTGGTTAGTGGTCAAATTCACTTCAACTCCTCTTTTTTAGATGGAAATTGAAATATATCTACTTTTAGCAAGTCTGTTAGCATAAATTAGACCATTCACAGCTGATTCCCATGCTCTTTCCTCAAGTCACTGTTCATTAGCTGCAAATCTCAACAGATACAACAGCCCTGCAAAATGCCCTGATCTTATCAATTACATTTAATAAAACTTCAATTATGGACAAAACATGGAGAGGCGGTTCCTCCAATAGGTTTAACGCTTGTTCTTTAACTTAATAGAGCAATTACTGGCAAATACAGCATAGGATTGCTGTGTGTGTGTGTGTGTGTGTGTGTTTGTCTTTTGTCTGTGCAAGTGTGTTGGAAGATTGCAACATCTGGAGGCCAAATCTGTTCTCCTCCTTCCTTGTGGGACTGCCGAATTAGTTGCAGATGGGGGCAGTGTCTCTGTGGATGGATGGGTGCCACTTCATTGCTTAAGTTACCTGCCTCAACTTTGTATTGTGGTGCTTCTGCTAATTAAACAGCAGTTCTCCTCCATCACAACCATAGTTGCCAGCCTGTGGTTCAAATCTCAGATTTTATATTTTCAAGTAATTTCAGAAGTATAAGAAGGAACCCCATTATAGGTGCAGTTGACAACTTTTATACTTGCTGATTTTAGCAGCAGTTGTCCATGTTTAAAGACATTTGGAATCTGAAATTTGAAATCTCTTCTGTTCAAGCGTTGCATACTTTGTTTACAATGCAACATTGTTTATATGTTGTAATGTACAGTGCTCATGCAGGCACTCTATGAAGGCAAAACGATGGCATGCATATTTGCAAGTGAAAAGTAAATGGTTATACGTGAACAGATTGACGGAAGCATTAAATAATTAATTGTAAGTAAAAACAGATTTACCTAATACATATACTAATACAGTATATATATATATTTTTAAAATATTGTCCATAAAACCAGATCGACTTAAGTGTAAAATAAATAGTAAATAGTAAAAACAGATTGGTGTGTCAATATTTGCAAGGGAAAATGTGATAAGTACAAATTAAAGTGTTTTTTAGTGCAACCCTGCCAAAAAGATTTGTACATTTGTAATCTCAAAATAATCAAGCAAAAGTTAGACCTAGCTACTTCTAAACTACCAAAGTAAATTACTGACAGCAAAGATGCCAGCAGTTTACTTAATTAAGCAATAACATGAGCATGAGTGTGACTGAATATCCGCCCGGCTGGGATTCAGTCGTAGGCATGAGGCCGTATCGACACACAAATTTTATTTGTAAATAATAGTAATAAACGCCAACAGAAAATTATTTTTTTCTTTGTTTAATGATTAATTTGGCTCCACCAACACAAATAGCCCTGCAATCATAGTTCTAAACTCCTATAGTTGCCATGTGGCTGGACTGTTAACTAAACAAAACATAATCATCACGCTAGCTTGTTACATACGTTTTCACGTTACCGCAGATCAGCTAATTTGTATCAAATACATCCACGTTTGTATCATGTAGTCAGGTACATTTGCCTGTTTCTATTCATCACGCAGCCAGTGAAGTAAAATATGTTGAGTCACTTCAATAGCGTATCAGAAGTGTGTTGTTATTTGAATTAGCAACTGTTATTAGAAGAACACTGGGAAAGTGGAGTGATACATGCATAGTTAAAAGTACCAATGCGTTAGACTGAAATATTGGCACTCAAGTAATGCCTCTCGTTAAATCAGATCACTTGGTCGGAACTAACTGTTGTATAATGTAATTTTAGTCTGACAAAGGTCAGAAAAAGCACTAACTTTACTGTTGGCTACCTAACAATGCTGGCACTACAGAGCTTGCTTGACTAATTTTAGCAACCTGTTTTTATAAAACATCTGAAATGTCAAAAGTTAAATAATCATGCAGACAAAAGAATATTGGACACTACCAAAATAGGGTGAAAGGTGTAATATTTTACCTCTTTGGTTGAACTCCACATGGACTCATACCGAAGCTGTGTCTAGTCAAGCTCACAAATAGTAATTTGTCTCCAAAATGGAGCTGTTTGAGCAATTAATACTGTATTATGTGGATACATTACAGTTCTCTACTGTTAATCAACACCATTAACTGTAGATTTACATGTAAGAGGACAATATTAACAATATTTTACAGTTCTGTCTCCTTTTGTTATAAGTCTGGCTCGAGGAACAGACAACAGGATCTCAAAGTACGTACCGGTGCATACGGGACTAGCAGGTCACAGATATAACAGGGAGAGAGGCCATTGAGAGCCTTGAAAGTAATCAATAACATGTTAAAATCTATCATGAAACATACCGGGAGCAAGTGTAAGGAAGCTAAAACAGGTGTGATATGGTCATGTTTCTTGGTTCTGGTTAAAAGCCTGGCAGCTGAGTTCTGTACAGTTTGGAGTGGATCAATTGATTTTCGGGTCAGGCAGGTAAAAAGGCTTTTGCAGTAATCCAGACGTGATGAGATGAAGTGTCTTTAAAAGTTAACATTGATCTTATTTTAGAAATATTTCTAAGATGGTTAAAACATGATTGCATCTTAGAGACGTGATGTTACTCACATTTCTGTCAAACCAGACACAAAGATTCCATGCAACAGAATTTATGTGATCTGCTAAGGAACCAGCAGAAGGTAGAATTTCCATTGTCATTTGCTAAGGCCCAATGACCAGTAAGATACTGTTGAAAACCACTGTAAATTAAAAGCAATTCAATACAGTGTAGCCTAACCCACTGTCTAACCAGCTCCATAGCTCCGTTGCATCTTTTAACGCCCCCTGCAGTCAGAATCAACATTATGGGGATTTTATAGCAACACATTAAACACTGAAGTGTTAAAAAAAATGATTTTTTAAATATGCTTTATCTATGATATTTCCCCAAAAATCAACAGAACTGGATGGCGCCATTTACTTCTGCATATTAGTTGCATCACTCTTATTTATAGTTTTGCTTATTCCCTCCTCGCTTGCAAATTTACACTTATACTAATGGAAGGCGCATGCGATACGTCTCTGGGTGGATAGGTGAAACTTTTACCGGTGTCGAGGCAAATAGATCCTCTTACTTTTCAAAGCTTTAAAAGCTTTATAGCCTGTGTCCGTCCGTCGATCTTCTACACTACAGTAGCATACACATCCAGTCCAACACAAAATATGATGATTGTTTTATCTCGCCACAGAGTTTGAAATAGTACCGGCAGGCTAAAATTTTCGATGCTTCAAAAATACAATAGAATAGGCAACTCACGGCATGGAGAAGTAGGCTAACAGCGATAAGAGTAGTCCTTTTTCCTCTTTTAGAGCTCTCCATCTGTGGAAATATGTTTCCATATTGAAATTTTTTTCAAGTTTTTCCTTGTCCCCATACTCTTGCCAAAACATGAGGAAACATGAGGAATACTGTGTTTTACTTCACGAAAAAATGCTATGTGCTTCGCATCGGCGTCCGCCACTATTCAGTGCTCTGACAGATCTGCTGTGCAGAATCAGAATATGCTGCAGACTCAGTGCTCATTGGCTCAGATCCACGTTTGTCAAAGTAGGTGGAACTTCCAAATGCGGTCCGTACTCGGCAACAACAACAACAACTGCGGAAATGGCTATATCAACAATAGTGAGAGGTGGTCATGAAAGGTGTTGAGGTCTGAGGATTACATTTAAGTAACCATTTTCATATAAAATATGTTTTTAAACATTGTAGAATGTGACAATATTAGGTAGTTCAGCTTTAAGGTTTTACAACCGGCTGCGCTAAGCGCTGCTCTACAGTTGTTGTCTGTGATATCTACTCTCATTATCTTCCTGTCACGTCAGCAAAGCAGGCAGAGCACACGTACCCACCACCCAGCTAAATTGAAACTGTTTTTTTTTCTTCCCGAACACAAATAATTTTATCATCTATTTGTGCTTATCTGAAAACTGTATTCGGTTTCGGATCCATCTCTAATACCGTATTTTCCTTTAGTGGAAAGAAGTGACTTAACGCGGTCCCGATGACGAGGTGAGGGGTCGCCTCACCGGGAAGGTGTAAGTGAAGGTCGGAGCAAGCTGCAGGCGTCCGGGATGCCCGGGGTATGAAAAAAAGAGAGAGAGCTGCGCTGTGCCCAGAAAAACAAACTCCCAAACTCTATATTTTAACTGGAAAAGTTGGGGGTCATGTTATACACCCAGTCGTCTTATACGCCGGAAAATACGGTATATACTGTATATATTAGGGGTGTAACTGTTCACCAAATACACGGTTCGGTTCATATCTCAGTTTTTGAGCAACGTATCGGTTCATATCGTGGTTTTATTACAATTTTTCGTTTGAGCGGTATAATCTCACATTGTTTCATTTGAGTAGAGAAGCTAAAGCGATAGACTCGTTTCCATAATCCGACATCGTAGTGACGGGGGTTAATTCCATGAATGTGAACAAATGCATTCTATAAATCGCTTTGTATTGTGTTTTGACAACTATAAAATGGCTCAGTGGTTCTAATCTAGTGTTGAGCTAAATGTGAAATTAAAATAGTAGTTTAATTACAGTAGCAACGTATATGAGAGCTCAACAGGCTCAACAGTGTGTCTGTGCCGCGGTTCTGTATTTCGGTTTCCGTTTCAGAACCATTACACCCTACATATATATGTGTGTGTATGTATGTATGTATGTATATATATATATATGTGTGTATATTTATGTATGTATGTGTATATGTGTGTATATATATGTATGTATGTGTGTATATATATATATGTGTGTGTGTGTATATACTGTATATGTATGTGTTCTCAGTCCTATTGCCGTGAAACACATAGTAAACTTTACATGACACAATGGGCAGAACAGGTGTCTTGACTATATTGGACAGAGCCAGAGAGAGGAAGGTTAACATGTTTTTGTACAAATAATATTTGCGTTCATGAATGTGGAAGCCAGAAGGAAGACTTATTCTTTATTAAGAATTAAACCACTGTAACCCCAGTGCTTGTGTTTTCGCTCCAATGTTTGTTGTTTATGTTGTGTTGGTTTAGGGTCTGTATTGAATAGCTGTGCTGCCATTGAGATATGAAATGTTCACAACCCCCTACAATTCTGCTCTCCTAAACCCTAGATTAAAGTTGATTTCTGCTGTACTCCTCCAGCCCTGTCGGCAGTGTTATGGATCCAGCACTCTGGCGTTAATGCGTATTGTTTGTCTTCAGGCTAAGCCACTATGGGATGAAGTCTGTCTTGGGGCCAAGTTCAACAAATGAAATGTCACAGCTGTCCACTAGAGAGGCTATAGAGGAAGACACTAATCTGCTGCTCTTGTTTTATTGTACCTCTTGGATGACCACATGCATTGTGTGTGACGTGACAGTGATGTACATTGCTGCTCACTGCGCAGCTACTCTGCATATGCAGCAGGTGACATTCTAAATGGGCTGGATGCTTCTTTGCTAACAGCTTGCCACCGCCGATCATTTCTGATTCATGTGGACCAGATAGCAGACAAGTGGGTGAGACGCTATGCCTCGCGGAGATCCCACGTGTGAAATGGAAATAAATAAATAAAAGCAACAGAATCTGTTGATTATCAGTCACACTGTAGCGCAGGAAGTAGACCTGGGATAGAGGACCTGCGGTGAGGAAAACACACTGAGACTGACTGGGATGTGTGAAAACAGCAGCATTTAAACATTAGCCACACGCATGCACATACACACATTGATAAGGAAATGTAATGAATCTAGGAGTTGTGTAGTAACATTGGTAGGACTGATTCATTATGTTTCCCCAACACGCCTGTATGTGCACACTAGACATGAAACAGTATTAACATTTCATATGGTAAATGGTAAAGGGGGGTTAGGCATCTTACTCAAGGATGCTTACAGGGAGGCCAACACCACACGGTTTTAATGATAATTAATATTTGGAATGGTAATACTAGCCGTCTGGAATTTTACCATGGTTTATCGTGAAACACGTGCCCTTTCACCATGGCAGCCTTAACTAGTTTATCTCCTCTCATCCCCTCCCATGATCCTGTCATCTCTGTCCTGCTTAGCACATTCAGCCTGTCTTAATGTTAACATCACAGTGACAATTTTCAGTGCATAATGATTAGCCTGCAATGTTCTGGTGAGTCAAAGCTTGTTACATATTGAATGGTCAAATCATGTAGTGGCTAACATTTTAGCCAAAAATCGAGAGTCCAATATACACACTATAGATTATATCCAGATATTCTTGCAAGACAAGTATCGGACAAGTATACTGCTGATTTAATAACACATTGTCCATCATATAGAGGTCACTCTAAGTCTATGTAGCATATTACATAGTGCCACACATTTATGGGATACAATCATCTAGATTTAAAATATTGAGACTTTGAGCACAGATTTTCTGGATGACCCGAGTCTCCCCTGCGGTGTAATCGTAGTTAGGGATGGGCACGGGTACTCGAGTGCTTGAGTGTGACAGCAATGCTCGATCATACATTTCATGATCGATGATGATAACGCACAAATAAATGTGTGAATTAATACAATTTTCTCTGAATTTAATGAAATAGGCTGTGTAACATGTCACATTTTACTGCAATGGTCTAGTAGGTAGTCCGGTTCCAAAGCACTCAACATCGCCATAGTTTTGGACATGCAGTCTGACCAAACAGAAAGCAGATTTGTTCCTAACTGCCATTTTGTATATCAAACATTACTTTTTGCCTGTCATTAAATCCCATCAACATCTCAGTTAAACTTTCAATTAAATTAGTGTAACTTTATGAAAATTCAGTTCTTACCATTTTCTGAAACCTGGAAAACTAATCTATTATTTGGATAAACTGAAAGATCACGGCGTACATATTACGTTACATATTACATAGTACATATTACGTTATAAGGTAATACACATGCTAACTACAGGCAACTTATCATTTTTTGTTTCTCTCTCACTCCCTCTCGCTCACTTGGCGTTCTGTATTCCGACTATATTTAATACACATTTTGCTTCCGTATTAATGCCCCGGCTGCGGTTATGTTCGATCAGCCTGGAACAATTTATAATTCGACTGCATATTTATAGTACTATACTGTAACCTAGTATTTTTGTAGATGCTTCGTGGATGTCACGACCCAGTGATAGCCTATATGTGAAAGTTTCTTATTTAATTAAATACTTTCATTCAACATAGCCTGGTACAGCCTTTAGTTTACTGATTTATTTAATTTTCCCCGGGTCCAGAATACAAGTACAGTACTCGAATACTCGCTCGTTTTCTCTGTCGGGTACTCTAGCAGTCAAAATGACCAAAATGCACATACATAATTGTAGTTCGTAGCTTGAGGTGACTGATTGGTTCCATTTATTATTTTGAATAATTATTTGATACTTTGATATTGGATCATACACTATACGTGTGTACATGTTTTTCTGAGATACAATTTCAGAGTTGAAACATTCACTGCTGCTGTGAGTCACATGTCGTTACGGCACCAACCTATTCCTGGTGTGTTTGCTTCTTTCTGGTTTCCACTCTGCTTTTGTCCTCCTATTATGCATCAAGTCATCAGATGAAAAGTAGTTTTACTTAATTAATTTGAGGCCATTCATTTACTATTTCTAGACAGATGTGGGTATAAACAGGATGTGACTAGAAGCATGTTTGTGGAGGGAATGCAAGTTAAAAAAAATTACTTAATTGTAATGAGACATCAGTTGGAAATATTGACAAAATTCCCATTTTTATAAAAATCAATATTTTATAAGTTGAAAAAAGTACCATATTTTAAACATTAGCAGCAAACCATTTAAGTGTTTAAATTTAAGCAAGTGTTTTATTTTTTATCTGTTCTTTGTTTTCATAGCTGGTCCAACATTTACTTACACTCGTAAGCTAGCATGGGCCTTTTAAAACGGTTATGATGTGTAGAGCCGTTTTCTTATACTTGTTCTTTCTTTAACTTATAAAATGCAGATTTTTATAAAAATGGGAATTTTGTCAATATTTACAAGTTAACTGATGTCTCATTACAATTAAGTCATATTATTTAATTTACAGATAAAAAAAACATTTTAGGATAGAGTTACTTTTTATACCTAAAATAAATAAATACTATGCTCTGTTTTATATATTAACCATCGATGTCACATTATTTTCTGGCCACATGGGCTATTATTTTATTTTATGTGTATTAAGGTACTGCACAGTAAGTTGTGAGCCTGATTTACCAGTTTGTCCAGTTTACTCCAGTTTTAATGTAGCCTCACTTTGAAGGGGTCTACTTAACAGCACACATTGTGAATTATTAAGTTTTACAACATTACTCAAAAGTTATACTTGGGTAATTTCAAAAATAGGACACTCTAATTGGAGAAGTCTAAGCTATACTTATTGAATAGGGCAGTGTGACTGTTAATGCAAATGCATGTGCGGTGCATGGTGCATATTAAAAGTACACATACCCTGTTTATTGAGGCCTGAGAATGAAACCCTATTAAAGTAGTTCAAAGTTGTGTGCTTAAATGCTCAGTAGATGGTAGACTGAAAAGAAGATAAAACAAATATATATATCAATATACACCGTCTGTATAATACATTTCATTTTCTATTTAAATGTCACATTATGTGTCAAGCTAATTTGGACTGGTTGTGTTGTGTAACCTAAAGCTAATACAGGAAAACATTGAATGATTAAGAATGGCATACCACATTCATGGATTACATGTACAGTTTAGTATGCAGTGCTGCTTTCTCTCTGCATGCCATGGTCAATAGTGGGAGTACTGCTACTTTTGATACAAAAATTGCATTATATCTTTACAGTGCAGTGAATTGCATGTACATGTGGAATTCTAATGGAACCATATTAAAAACTGGTAAAAAGACATTCCCTTTTTAACATACAAATATGGCAATCCAAATGCCAAACAATAAGTTAAAAACTCTTAGAGAAACATAGTCACACAACACCATCCTAAATCAGACATTTGAGTGAATTAAGTTAGATAACAGGATATAATTTTAAACATGCCTCAAATCATTTTTTCTTTTGCCAACATTTGCCCATTTTAAATTCATGTGAAATTTGCATATAATTTGACTGGTTACTATTGACAATTTTCTAATTTTCACATGTGAATGCCAACTATAGACAATCTGAAACTTTATCATAATAATATATATATATATATATGGGTTATTTATTGTTTGAACATTGCTAACATGTTTATGCCTAAATAAATGCTATAACTCCCTTTTCAGACATATTCACTTTATAAACTAATATAAGTTTAATTTATCTGTACATATGATCACAATTTGTGAGCATTTTGAAATCATTCAGATAATGTGACCATTATCACATTAGCCGATAGGTTATTGGCAACATTTCTTGAAGATGAGGCATCTCTGTCTTTAGCATGACTCCATTGACTAACACAACAACACATATCACAGTGCTATCGTCAACTCTGAAACCTGCTGCTGTATATTATTTAAAATGAACCTGCCCAACCCATCTAAGCTGGAACATGAAAAAGCTTCTGATTTAACACAATTGAACACTTCTTCATATCTCAGTACATCAATATGAGAGGAGGCAGTCTGTTAATCAGCTTCTGATTAGCTGCTTCTGCTTACTGTTTAGATGCTAACAAACTTGACACACACACACACACACACACACACAGTGCCACAGGGACATCAACTGTACACATGCTGCTATGTATAAAGGGAGATGGGCCATATAAATCAAGCCTAATTGTGACCTGCAACGGTAAATCAATGGTAGACCTCAGATAGGATTGTACTTCGCCTCAGGAAAAGGTTGTTGATTTCCCATTTCCTCACTCATTAAAAAGCAAGGCCCTCTTCCTGTGTTGTTAATTATGACACCTACCCAGTGCTGAGCCAAACAGCTTGCCTGGACAACACTCACTAAAGTACCATTTTCACTCTCACACATACAGTACGTGTGTGTATGCTTTATTGGTGCAATGCTGCCTTTGAGAAAGTAGGACATTTAAAAAAGTACATGTTTCTCAATCTGCAGGCGCTCTGACACTTGGCCCAGTTAAACTATGCCTGAGCTCGTTTGACCCCAAAGTCCGGTTCGTTTGACTAGTATGATCGCTCCGTACCGTGCCCGGGTGCGGCACGCTTAACACTTGAAAGAGGTGGGCCAGGGCACGGTTTGGTTGGACTCAGGCAAACGTGCCCGAGGACGGAACTGAAGTCATTGACGCGACAGTTGTTTCATTACAAATGGTGGCAAAGGGAATGCTTTGGTCTACGGCAGAAGTGCAATGTTTATTGGAAATTTGGGCAGACGAGAGTATTCAGGCGCAACTGGATACAACACACAAGAGCTGTCTACTTACTTGTGGGGATCAAAGAACCACGTGAGCACTGCATGCTCAGTATCTGAAGGTACGATATGCACTCCGTAAATCTGGTAACTCGTCGGACATCAACGACATATTCCAGTGTGACGATTATGTGGACAAAATAATTGGCCTGAAACCAAGTAGCCAACCTGATATTTTGGAGTAAACATGCCCTGGCCCTGAATGTTAACGGGACATACAGTCGTACTCGGGCACGGTTCAAGGCAACTGGGCCAAGTGTGAATAAGCCCTGAGGGTCAGACCCCACCTCAAAGCCTACGGGGTTGTGGTGGGATTGGCATACAATATACACTTGGACCAACAATAGTGAGTATTTATTGGAGAGATGTTTTGAATAAAGACAGAGCAACATATTACACATTTATTAAGTTTGCTTTAATGGCTTAAGAAGCTGAAACTCATGGTGTCTGCATTTTGTTTCAGTGATGTCCCTTACAGCAGGGGTTCTCAAAACTCGCGACCCCCACTATTTCCAGAGGTGGTAGAAGAATAACAGATATATTATTAATTGAAAGTATTTTAATATAGGCTAGTAGCAGAGTACATAAAAGTAATGTATAAACTGTACTACTACTTACAATTATGATTAAACTATGCCTTTTAATTATTTTAAAATGTTACTTAATCTATGAAAATCATCTTGTGACCCCCTCCTCTGTGTCTCGTGACCCCCTGGGTGATCCCAAACCCCAGTTTGAGAACCACTGCCTTACAGTACCATGCTACAGTTTAGAAATTAAACAGTTTAGAGAAATGGTCTCTAGATCAATCAAAACCAGTTTATTATTCAGAATACAGTAGTGCTGAACAATTTGACCTCAAATCAAAATATGGCTGGGAGATATGGCCAACATTTATATCACGATATATTTATTAATTTCAGTCGATACGGTATATTTCCGATATCGATATGAACAATATAAGCATCGGAAAAAAATGGTAAGAACACCTACAACTGAGTACTTATAAACATCTGAAAAAAAGCATTTGTCAAGTCTATGAAAACTTCCTATGAAACTATATTTTAGAAATAAAAAATGTACAAGGAGGAAGCTGACAAAATACATAATACTAAGACTTTCTGTTACATTTGCTGTTAGGTGGGAGAGTTGATCAAATTGTTTGGCACGTGAAAACAGCCCATAATGCTTAGCACTGGCTGCTGTCTGTAGTGCAAGTCATCTTGCACGTAGTTTCTATGCTTTATGTTCACCTAGAATACAGCAGGCAGGGCTCTACACTGACTCCCCCCCCCCAAGGTCCTACTGTAAGTTAAAACATATAGGAGAGCTGACAAACATTTTGTAGTACAGCCAACAATATGGGAGCATAGTCAAAATTCTATATTCTACTTAATTAATGCTATTTATTAAGGGCGTGCATAACCTTTTTGCAATTATTCACCATTAGCGCTTCGTTAATCTCTATAGTATGATGACTGAAAGGCTTGGTTTGTGCCTTAAACTCCTGAGGAAAAGAAGGCGTTACATTATCCTTTGCCACTGTTGTGACTACTGCTTGTAAAGAGTGTTGCTCTGACCACTCAAGCGAGCTTCTAAACCCAAAGCCTGCTCGTCAGACGGGACCTTTGATGCGTAGGATTTTACCCAGAGGCTTTGCTTATACACTAGTTCAACCAGCAAATGTCTACCGTAACATCTACTTGTTCTTTCATTAAATACTTCACTGGCTAGGCCATAAAACTGATTTCTTCTTCATTTTTATTTCTATTTTGTGAATCTTACAAAAAATGCTTAGATAATACAAATTGGAGATGCTTCAGTAAATAAAATAAAGGTTATTTTTTCCCCCATTTATATTAAGCTATTTACAGTGAGGTTTACAAGCCTGAGACCACATTGGACATCTATTTTTATGTAAACCTTGAAATAGTCAAAGTTTTATCAGAAACATCAAAACAATTCATTCACAATTCATGAGAACTACTTAAATGCCAAACATGACAAGCGTCTGCCGGTCATAAACTTTCCTTCATAGTCACCTGACGTCATCCCCATTGAACATTATGACGACACGTGAAGGCTGAGGAAGACACGTATTCTGTGGCATCAGAAGAAGCTCTTTGGAAAATATTAAAAGCATGTTGGTATAACAAGGGTCATCGGGTTTTTCAAATATACTGTACAACTTTTCACTTTAATTCTTAAGATGGTGATATCATTTGTATGAATAGTAGTAGACATTAATTTAAAATAGATATATTGGCTAGTGGTGGTAGTAGATGTCTAGGTGTGTGCAGTTGTTAAAGCAGAATTTTGCTTTTGTTTTTGCTCAACTACTGTAGCTTTGTAACCATAATATTAGCTCACAGTGTGACTGTGACTATAATTAATACATGATTTAATTGCCAGTAAAGGAGCAAATAATAACATAATGAGTACTGAAATTCAGTTGGACATTTTATGTAGCTTGAAACAAAATGTTTACTCTTGATAAACTTTAGAAGGTTAATTCCTATAGAAGACAAGGACACCAAATATGTCCTGCTGTGAAAACCAGTGTTCCAGTTGAGACTGTTTCTTTGAACAGTGATTATACTCTCAGGGAAAAGCGGAGGTGCCGTGCGACAGTCATTATTCATAGAGCTTTCAGGTGCAGTATGAATGGTGGCAGGTTAACTGAAGTTAATCACCAGATCCATGAGTGAGGTTATCTCATTGTGATTATGAATTAAGCACGACTAATGACACTATGATGTATCCCTGTGAACCCTGTGCCTTAATCTGTTCCCTTGCCATCTGAGGGCTTTAATTGAAGTCTTTTATTGGTACTGTCTCAAGCTGAGGATGAGGCATCCAGGTGTGAAGACAATTTGCCTACTCCTGCCTTATCCTGAGCATAGTGTCCAATTGAATGTGTTTAAACAAGTAGAATGCATTGCAGCACAATTTAAATCTACTGTAATACATATACGTCATAATAAACATACTGTGTGCTGTGAATTAAGCAGTGGGGGAACCATCAGGGCCTTAGATAGTCTAAAATATAATGTCCTATTCACTAAGCAATCTATTTATATTTAATTCGTTCATAATTTGACAATCAACATTTACATACAATGTTTCTGACAAAATGTTCTCTTCAAACCTGTCTATTCAGTTGGTGTTGGAATGTGAAGGGTAACATTTAACACGCTGTCTCTGTTGCTACGCTTATGCAGCTCTGTGATTGGTGATGCCCTTTACTTTTACATAGGGCATCGTAATGAGAAACGAAAGAGAAACGTTGTTTTCGCTACGATGTTGAGTCAGGAGATAAGGAAATAACATACTAGTTGTCATAGAAATTATGATAAACAAAGCAGAGAGATGTAGCCTAAGGCCCCTATCACACAGGACGTGCTTTTCACCTGCCAAAACGCAAGGTGCACTGTACTGCCTTTTTGGTTGCAGCATACTTCACAAAACAAAAATGTAATTCCGATTTTCCTGACAGATATTGCGATTTGATTTGCGATATTTTTTTAAGTGGCAGAACATAAAGTAAACATTAGAAATTTAAGGGAGGATTTACTTCTAATCTCAAGAATTATCATTAGACATGCACCAGGCGGCAAAAATGATATTCTCGTAGTTGTGGTCTTGACCAGTCTTGAAGTAAAATCCCGAGACCTCTTGGTCCGAGACCGAGACAAGACCGAGTAAAAATGCGGTTAAGTCAGAGATCAGACCGGTCTCGAGACCAGGACCGGTCTACATTTAAAAAGTGAATAGAAACAGAAGGTTATTGTATTATTGTTTACTTTTGGTTATGCCATGTTCGTGTTTCTTTTTTTCTTTTTTCCAGTGCAAGTACATTGAGCTTTTGACATACATTCCAGATATGTTGAGGTAATTGTTTGCAAGTTAGATGATCTTTGCTAACTGCTGAACGTCAAATGTAAAACTCTTAATTTTCAGTGAATAGTGTGAAGAGTGCCAAGTTGTAAAAATAATACCGACGTGTATAGCTGCACTCTGAAGTAAACTGGTATGGAAATATTACTGGGGCTTTATGTGGCTTTACATTGCCCTGAGTGATTCAAGTGATATGTTTTCTCTGCGCTAGCAACCAATAGCTTGCATGTAGCAAAATACTTGTTTAACCTATGACAAACATCAGTGCTATCCAGTGTGAATATGTGTCTTAAATCAGTTGTGTCAGTTGTGTTTCTAACAAAACTGTTATGTTTGCAACATATGAGTTAATCACAGACTATATTTTAGGGAAAATTACTTGGACCCATAAGTCATTATATAAGCATTGACACCCCTGAAAATGACTGTACGTCTGGCGAGATCTAGAGAAATTGAAAGTTGTTAAGCCTAAGGGTTTAATTGTTAACTTTCCTTTTTGCACTTTTTTGCTATTTTTCGGTATTGTCATTTGTTACGTCACATGGCTGAACGAGATAGTGTGTGAGTTAAGAAATGTTTGACTTCCAGGATGTGGAATATTTTGCTCTCCTTTACAGTACACATCTATAGAATCACTGCCACACTTGTTTTGAACAGCAGAGAACTAGGTGGTCACTATTGCACACAAAAGGTTATGGCAAATAGACAAAGTTTGAAAACACCCTAAATGATCTGTTCAGTTTCTGTGTTAATGCACTCTGTTCTTTTTCTTTCTTTTCTCTCTTCCTGCATGTCTCTTCTCTTCTTTGTCTCTGTTTTGCTATCTGCATCCACCATGTCTTTTGCTTGGCTGCATGTGCTTCCTGTACTGGAGCAGAAACCAAAGGTTAGTATATTTCTTTCATTCAAGAAAGCATTTGTTTTAGAGTTAAGTGATACTGACTGAATGGCACGACACATGAGCGACGTGTATACAGTGTATTGTTCTGTTCAAATGAAAACAACTACATCAGTCACAATTCCTATATATATACATATCAAATAGTGTACATAAATGTTTAATTTGAACCACATATATCTGTTAGTGCACTTTCACACAAAGTCATAATGTGTAATGTGTCACAAATAAATTCTACATCATCTCCACCCATATATAGTGCATATTCACTATACATGTCATTTAAATACACCAGTAAAAGGCACAATATTAACATTTTTGGTAATGGAGTGGCTGCAAATAAGCACAGAATGTGGTAGAAGTCTAATAGCTTGTGTATGTGTGATGATGGTTTGGAGGCAGCGTAAGGTGAGCCCATAGAAGAAAAGTAAATCCGCTTAATACTTGTAAACATAAGTCACATATCAAATTGCAGCATTAAAAGTGCTGCTTCTTACAATAGACTTGCTTGTGGCATCAACAAATTAATTAGCAAATGTATTAATATATATCCATTACCCTGCCTGGCAGGTATCACTGCTATTAACCTTTTTTGTGATTATAATCACATCATGTACTGTAAAAAGTCACTAGAATTGTTTTTCAGCTTCCTATTTATGTAACTATATGTGTATGTGTTTATATTTGTTTCAAAATACCTTTTAAAACCATAATTGCCATTTTATCCACACAGTATCAGAATGCAGTTGCATAATGTAAATAGAAATGCAGCCCAAAATGTAATACATTGCCAAGTTAATCAAGCCGCTGTTAGTTTTAGCCACTGTTAGCAAAATACTCATCAGCTCACCAACAGTAAATGTGTTTACCACCAATTATACCAATTGAATACAAATTGAAAAACCAATAACATTTGCACCTTAAGTTGTAAGATTTAATGTTATTTTAAGAGGCATTCCCTCAAGGCTGATATGATGGGAAAAGCAAGCGGTGGCTCCATATTACGAATGAAAGGACGGACAGTACAGACAGTCAAAGAGAGACGAGTACAGAGCAAATAAACATCAGATTCAAGGTATGTCTTCTTAACAGAGTGAAAATACTGCTCTCCAAATATCCCAACAAGGCCTACAGTCGCACGCTTTTCTACAGCGACCGACGCATGAATTCTAACGTGTCAATAAAGAGCCTCTCCTAGCTGTTAAACTGTTATGCTAATGTATTGTGCAATGGTCTTTGGATTGAATCACACTTTTATGATCCACTTACATTTTTCACCACACAGCTGTTTTGAAAGCATGACAAGCAGGTCAAATTTGAGCCACGGCTTACAGGTTAAAGGCTTCGTGTGAAACTAGCGCTTCTGAATTTTGGTTCCGCATTATGCTAACTTCGCACCATACCGTTCAACATGCATGCACCAAACTGCAACGTCTGTACCTAAACGGTTCAATATGAATATGATACCGTTACACGCCTAATAAATAAATAAATCAATAAATATACATACACACACATGCACACAGCCAGTCCAGACACCATTTTTCGAACCATTTGGTCTTTATAGTGTAAAACAATTCGACTTTTACATATTTGCCAGCCGGCAGCAAATGTTTGGCAACTATCCAACTTTACCACGTTTTAATTTTAGATTCATCACAAGACCGGGAAACTGCTTATATAATAGCGGAACATTACAATAATGTTAGCTAACTGTTTATCTCATTCTGACTGCTATATGCATCCACCAAGGCTTTTGGAACATCATGCTAGATCACATCAGAGATGCCCCTCTTGATCTCCGCTTTTACATCCAAACCAACCATGTCCACTGGCTGGTATTATTTATTTTTGTTACCTTTTTGCTTTCAATATACAGCATATTGTTCAGTTCAAGTCACTTTTAAATGTGCTCTATACATACATACATGTACTGTACGTACATACTATATTAGAGAATTGTGATGTAAATGATCTAATTATTTGTTAGTCTAATGTTATGTTCCCTTGACACTGAATGGTTGGCTTTCAAGTTAACAAACTATGCTAGCAAGAGCAACAAGACATTAGTAGGGCCAGGTCATTAATTATGGTCTAGGCTTTTCCACAAATTGTCTAGTAATTGTACATACCATATAATACAACTGATGATTAGCAGCAGGGGATTCCATTATCCGTTTCTGTCATAAAATGTAATTGCCCTCACTTGATGCCCATTTCCATCAGTAACAGACCATCGAATAAAATCTATAATTAGACATAATTATCAATTGAAAGCTATTTTATTCCTTTGAGCCATGAGCTGCAACAATGCAATGCCTTTACATCACAACACATTCTGGCATTGATATTGATGCTTGCATTATATATTTTATACTGTACATTACTGTACATAGATTTTGCGAACTAAATATTTAATGGGGGGCATAAAAACTAACAGATGGGGAGGGGAAAAAATATATAGATACATAGATGAAGACTCACATCTTCGTGACACCCATGCTGACAGGTGTCAGAAGTTGCAAACGTTTGTGTGATTTCCCAGATAGCCTCTGAGGAGGCTCTTAAATATAATCCATGTCAATAAAAACAAAATGCTAAGAGCTGGGTTTCTCTGAGAGGTTAAAGAAAGATAGTTGAGAAATGGGAAAGACAATGCGATGTTTTATGGAAGCTGGCAGGTGTGCAGTAAGTTGTTTATTTTTTTTGTCTCTTGTTCTCTTTGGTAATTTGTCTTTATAGTGAATGTGAGCTGTATAAAACACATTTGTGCAACTACATGCACATATCTTACATCACTTCACAAATGCAATGCGTTATGCATCAAAGCTTTGCCTCCATGCACTGCATGGACAGGCATTATGGCCTTGTATACTTGTCCTGACTGACCTCTTGAACACATCTCTTTCTTGATTATATGTTTTACTGTCCATCAAGAAGGACTAGCAGGTGCCTGAGCCATACTGCTGGAGAAATGAGCAGAGAGAGCTGCCCTTTCCCCAGGCTTTTCTTTTGCCAATAAACAACTTCCAATTAAAAGAAAGCCTCAACGATCACAAAATCAGTTTGCCATTTCTCCTCAAGATACAGACATCTGTTATTAACCTGCCACTGTGTGTGTGTGTGTGTGTGTGTGGGGGGGGGGTTCTCTGATTCTGTTTTGGGGGAACAGACTAGAGAAAGTGAGCTAAAGTTGCACTATGTGTACTGCACATGGCATAATGTGGACAAGTAGGCAAATCTCATATTGTCATATTGTTCTACCAGATTTGTGATTAGATAAAGAGAGAGGCTTAGCCATTGTTATAGGTTGAATGTAGTTTTAGAAGGTAGATGAGTGGTCAAACTGAGTTGGGTCTGCCTGCTTGCTATTGTAAATGTGGCCTACAATGTCTGTATCAGAGATGGCGACTTGAGTTTGCTATGGACTCGTGTCGCACATAAGACGCACACAATAAAATTGCGAGAATCTCTGGCTTGTATCCAAGTGCATACTAAAGCCTAAGCCGTTTTTTGGCTTCTGCAAATAACTTGTTTTGAAATGGCAAATTAATTTGATATTTATATCATAAACTATTTCATAGAAACTCCAAATTGTTTGGCCAATCTTGTGGTACACAGAGGATTTGTGCTTCTTATTACTTTTAATGTCTTACCAAGGAAACTTCTGTTTCCATGGTAATATGAGGAATATTCTTTTGATTCATCTATATAGTAGTATTTGAGAACGCGATATGACAGACCTAATGAGCAGCACATCCTTAGTAAACACTTTTTCCCACTCATGCTGAACAGTTACCCAACAGTCTATATTGCTGTGTTGTCTGCATTTAAATAATGACATTGCAGTAAATGAGGCTGGCTGTGTCCACAGGGTGCTCAAAGAGTCACAGCGCTTTTTGAGCACCCCCTCTTTTACACACATACACGTAAACAACCCCTCCCCCCCACACACACGCACGCACACGCACCAACAATATTATATTTCTATTTTAATGGGCTTTGTAATAATTTGTCATTGTGTAATTGTATTGTTTTATACACAAGACATCATTCACAGACAGTGTGTTAATGTCTTAGTCTTAGCCAAGACCTGAAATTCACTAGCTAAATAGGGTCTGGACATGCTTTATTGGGACATATTCCTATTTGTTGACTCCTACAGAGTTTTTTTTTATTTTTAAACTATAATGTCAGCCTTTAACCAGTTGGCATTGCTACAACTGTTTGTATCATATCATCGTCCTCTGCCAACATTCCCAAATTCACCCGTGACTTTAACGTCATCACACTTAGCCACCCCCACTGGTCGCTGATTGGTCCACCATCCAGAGAGGCTGTATGAACGCTAAAGCAACCAGGGATTGAGATGAGAGCAATATTCGGGCGGAGCCAGGCTAGTCATGGCTGCCACGCTATACAGATCCCTCAGGGTAGCTGTATAGAAATGTGAACACACATGACCAAGGCAAGATCGACCTGCTTTAAAGGACTTGGTGCGTTAAAACTGAAGAGCTATGCCAGTTTGTATTTTGGGCGATACTGATATCCAGATAAAGAAAGGATGAACATGCGATCCATCTCCATCCAGCTTGGCTGAGAGTCTTATTGTTACTTGAACTCCCCTCTACATGTGATAAACTGTACTATAGTATTTACTGTAAAGTGTACAAATCCCTAGGTGCATACGTAAGATAACTATACTTGGCTTGTAGCTGATGTACTGATGATGCGGACTGATTAGTTTGACAAGGCAGGCTAGGCTCTGATGATTACCTTCCATCTAGTTTATAATTTACCTTGTTAAAAACAAAACATACCCCAATTGATCACAAGAATAGCTGGTGTGCAAATCCAGTATGGCGTGATTGGTTAGGCTCATGTGTCTCGGATTTGTCTTTATTGACGAGCAAACAAAAACAGTATGCCATAACACATTGCACTTTCCAGGTGCATGTCGGTGGAAGTGATTACTACAGCACTACACCATAGTTCAGCTTCAATCTCATGTATTGTCATTTGGTTTTAGCTCTGCCTGTATTGTACTGTGTGGCTCTATGTTTACCAACACAATTACTACCCTTAAATCTAAATATTAATCATGTACATTTTATTAACACTTATAGCTGTCAACCCAAAATAGTTAATGCATGCGTTTTACTTCCATTAATAGTACTTGAATTAGATTTTTAGATGATGCAGTATATTGTACAAAAAATAGTAATGAAAATACGCTATAAACTTTGGGGTGATTGGGGGAAAGCCGTGATACTTTCTGAGTGTCCCCTAGTGTATGAGTGTGTGATGTTTTTTAGCTCCAGTGCTAAGCTTATGTTCTCAAGTGGATGTCTGGCTTTCCAGATCAATGCATCCCGTTAAAGAGAAAATCACGGCGAGACCAGCTCTCTTCTCTCCGCTGGCACACTGTAAGAGATAATTAGACAGCCCATTTCCATAAGACTAAACTGGCCTTGGATGGAAGCATGTCTGAGTATATGCCTAACTGTCTGTCTGTGTGAGCACACGTGGCAAATTATGGGAGTGTTTGTTGCCTGGCTATGTGTATTTAGGTAAGGGGGTTCAGCGATTGCAGGTTGGGGTAGGGGGTTTAGCTGATCAGGAGACAGCTCCCATGTGGAGAGAGAGAGATTATAGTCTTGGCTGACAACCGATCAAACAGACATGTACTAAAAAACACAGTCATGGATATTCAAGTTCTCTGGTTTACACCCCATACTGCAAACTGGAGCTGCTTTGAGTGTACACAAACGCAATGGTGGGCATAGTCGTAAAGTAAGCAATGTGTACACATTGGGGTGTTTTGCTTGTGTGCTTTGCTGAGACGGCAAACTTTGGGAGGGTTGGAATTAAATGTCAGGAGGTAGCTATAGGGAGGTGAACAAGCAGTAAGATTCCATCTAATGCTTATGAAGAGCTGGAGCCCTGCAGGAAGGGCCATATTAGTCACATGAGGCCATTTTGAAATGAAGTTAGCATTTAAACCAAGTAACCCATATGCCAGATATAGGATACATACACACGGCTTCCCTATTAGCTAAAGCTCACAGCTAAAACACGATAATCAGGTGTCTGTTTGTAATGAATTAAAATCATGAATTAATGGATGGGCTTCTTATTCTTTGTATGTTGTTATAGTGTCAGTAACAGAGTTGAGATTCACTGAAGAATGCACACTCCTGCATTATGAAACATTACTGAAATGCAAAGGCCGCCATTTATTTATCCAAGTAAAGAAACATCTTATTGGATAAAGGTCATATTTTAATGCCAGGATAACTATATGGTAGCTGCTAGACTCATGGGAGGAATTTCACTAACAAGCTAAAAAAACCAACAGGTATCCATCCCTCACCTTAACATCGGTATGGTTCACCCATCCATGATACGGTATATCTTGATGCTGTCTAGTTTATAGGTTACCTTCTTTATAGGCTGCGTAAAGTTCAATTGTTTTCTGTTTGAGTGGGAGTTAGAATTAGCCAGTAAAATGACTCTCAAAGCTTTTAATCCACTTTGGATGGTTTGTTTGGAGCTCCTGGCAGTACGAGAGCATAACAGCAGGATGTCTGCGTCCTGCTGTCTAATAGTAAGTACCACTCATCTCTCCTCTGGCATATATATGCTCCCATTCAAATGGACTCTGTCTCCCTTCCTCTCATTCCCCCTCCTGTGAAGCGTGCTTTGGCCGTGACATTTTACAGAAGACCATTAGCTCTTTAATGATTCCCTGGCTGTTTTTTTTTCTTGTTGTTGTGTTTTTTCTTTCTTATCTATTGGTAGGATAGCAGACATTTTGTAGTATTACGATTAATCTTATTGTGGTTGAAAGGCACAGTCTGAGCTCATTCATGCATACTGTACACAGTGCACACACTACCGGCAGAGCTTACCTCATGGGAATTATTCTTTCTAGCAATCTTTCACTACCTATTTTTTCAGGCCTCTTTGCTTTGAGCGGTGCTGCTGGTATTCTGCCTTGTTCAGATCATCATGTTTTATTTGGATTCAGATATTACATGATCCCCATGGTTACTATCATTCTGCAAAATTGTCTTGAAAATGACATGGAAATAAAATCCAGATTTCTTTCCTTATTGAGCACCTATTCTAATGCATTTCGAAGATGTGACATTATGGGCAGCAACCCAGAATACTTTTTCTGGCTAAGTTTTCTGCTTCTCTGTATTTCTTAAGCATGAGCACCTCAATTTATGTACAATTTGTGTTTTGCTGCTCTCGTATGAGCAGAGTAATGGGGTGGCTCGTTTAAAACACATTTGCACATGCAACTTTGTTTTTCTAAGGTGATTTTTCATCCACACTTATTCTTTTGTGTATGGCGTGTCTGCTATAATGGGGGATGAAAAGATGTGGGGGGTGGGGGGGGTGACTGGAGATACAAATTATTTTGAGTCTGTCATCAGCACAACGACTCTGGAAATGTTAGGCTGGGCTTTGCATCTGGAAGCATTTGATTGGTACTGTCACAGTGAGATGATGATTGCAATGTTTCATACCTGATATACCCCAGGGAAACGACTTCATTTGTTTCTGCACACACAATGCACATGACTTTGAAGGCCACACAGATGTGCCCAGAGAGGCCTTTAGAGGGCACTACGCTACTGAGAAAAGAGGGAAGGCTCTCCTATTCTTTTGTGATTTTGATTTAATTCCAAAAAAAACATGGTTAAGAGTGTGTGTGTGTGTGGGTGTGGGTGGGTGTGTGGATGCACGAGCAAGCAGACGTTTCAGAACATCTTTGAAAACCTTTGTAAGTTCCTTTGTGGAGACGAACACAGGGATGTGTTTTATGCTGCCGTGAATAAGTCTGGCCAATTTCACTGGCTGGGCCTTTAGAAAGC
This sequence comes from Typhlichthys subterraneus, assembly GCA_027564835.1. Classification (NCBI taxonomy): domain Eukaryota; kingdom Metazoa; phylum Chordata; class Actinopteri; order Percopsiformes; family Amblyopsidae; genus Typhlichthys; species Typhlichthys subterraneus. Next base: position 1,812,367 of record JAODUH010000018.1, read on the forward strand.
TAGAAATAGTATGAACAAGGGATGGGGCCGCTAATGAAGTCTGTTAATTTGCTGCTATCAGAATGAATGTCCTGGACTAATTATGGCCCTGGGTCATCCACTCTGGATCACAGGGAGAGGTGGGGCTGAAAGGTTCACTTTGATTAGCTCGCTCACAACACTTCATTACTTCTCTCTCTCTTTCTCTCAAACTATTTACCTCACTCTCTCTGCCTCACATGTAGGTGTGAGTGTGTGTGTGTCTGTCTGTGTGTCTGTGTGCGGTGGTGCCAGCATGAGTCCCACGCATGCCTAGCGGTGCTGAGCTGCAGCGGGGATAGGCAGGGCAAGGGCAGGTGCAGGAGCCCTGGGTTTCCACTGGTTACGGTGGGCCCTCTGTGCTCTGTCAGGCTACCCGGTGGCGGTGGGAGCAAGAGAGGGCACCAGCGATCCAGCCTGGCATCGGCTATGGGCGGCTCAGCTCCCACTGAATGGCACAGGTTGTATGTGATCATCTTCTGGAGGCAGCGGCCCCTCCTGTGAATCTGTTGTGTATGTTGCTGCAGGCACTTTAGTGTGTGCACTACGTGTTGTTTTGTGTGCACATCATCTGGAAAGGCTCATAAATGATGGATTCCTATTAAATACAAACAAACACGAAACAACATATAACCATTCTATTATATTAATGAAAACAAATAAGTTGAAAAATAATCAACAAATATAAAAAAAGAAATGTATTGCACTGCCTGCATTTACTATCAATTTTGTCTAAATGCTTCGATATAAAACTCAAATATTGGTTCCATACCTTGTTGTTATTGCATCCCGTCACACAGCAGCTTTACATTTTTCGTAAATGTTTTTGTTTAAAGTGACAAATGGTGTCGTGCCACATTGTGTACGTCTGCCGAAATCCAAAAGTGGATTACATTTTTATGAGCTGAATTGCTGCTCATAAATTGTATACAAAGACATTATTAATTACAATATAGGGCACATAGCCACACGCACCGACAAGTCATAGGATCATATCAAAATACATGTTTTATTTTACACAGGGCTTTTGACACTTCTATTGCACAAATGTGCCCTATTGTAACTGAAAAATCCATAACCGAATCAATATTGGATGGAATCAAAAATAAAATCGATTTTGGACCTTGTGAATCAGAATCGAATCGATTCTGGAAACCAGTGGCGATACCCAGCCCTAGTATTAAGCATTTGACAAGGCAGGAATATATATTTTTGGGAAAAAAAGATACAGGTAAACATATTTGGAAAATAATTATAAAACAAAAATAACAATACATGCATTTTGGGAAGGCAGGGGAGTCATGTGAGTGGAACGAAAGGTTAAATGTTCTAGAGAACTTTGAAGACGTGTTTTGAGGAGTTTATCAAATGAGGTGACTGTGGTAGCATGTCTTATGTGCAGGGGAAGGGCTTTATATGGCGTCCAGTATCTGTTACTGGAATGAGCACACATTTAAATACCCCCTTAAGATGTTGCACTTGTGGTTATGTAATACTGGAAAACATGTCAGCCACATTCCACATCATTCTCACTCCATTTCACACACAGACCTTATTAGATCGCTCCTTACATTTTAGCAGTACAGTACTTGGCAGCGTGTTGTTTATTTGACCTTCGCAGTAGCGTGCGCGGTGCACTCTGACACGTGTGTGTGTGTGTGTGTGTGTAACAGAGCGTGGGAGAGCAGTTCCAGTAAGGCATCTCCTCTGATTAGAAAGCCGCGCTGATAAGATGAAGTGCAGGGCCGAGGGACGTGAGGCCAGGCATGCGGGCGAGGTGGGGGGATTTTCAAGGTGTCGCTAGCTCGTCTCCATGGCCTGCCTGCCATGCACGGCATCAGTCATGCTCTTTTGCTGCAGCTTTAGTCCCTTGGTGATTTGACGGCACAATCTACTGATAGGGAAGAATATCTGTTTAGGCTTTGTGTGTGTGTGTGTGTGTGAGTAAAGCAACAGATCATACTTTGAACTAGTGTTGCTGTGATTGGAGTAAGAAACAAGTCATTCTTGCTAACTTCGACCTCAAATCAAACCAGCATCGCTCCGCGGTCTTCCGCGGCGGAGCCTCACACATAGAAATCAGTGTGAAACAAAGCCTAGTGCTGCGGCTTTGTTTATATGAGGGGCGTTCACCTTTTTGTTTATGTTCCTATTTACGGAGCCAGGTAGAGTTGGGTACCGAAGCACAGTTCCAAGTTGGAACCTAATCCAAAATGGCAAGAAACGGTTACAATATATACAATTTTGTATCTGCAAGTCTGTTCCAAAATGCGATTTAGTTATTAGATTTAGCTATAGCCATCTGCCTATCATGTTGTACGCATCATCGCTGCAGTGTAATTCAGAACGTAGCATACATTTACATTGACATAGTGTGGCTAAACGGTCACTATACCCTTTAATTTAGAGTTTGTTTAATATTTGTGTGTTATCCGACGTCTTTATGAGCAGCCTCATGTACTTTTGCCCCTAATGAAAATTTGCGTACCGATCCTGGATAATGGGGAAAAGGTTTGGGCATGCCGTGCCAAATGTGTACACCTGCAGACAACTGAATGCCTACAGCTGTTCTCATATGGATGTGATAGGCCAAATAACATGCAAATACATATAACGTCTGTGGTAATAGGTAAGTCTTTGTAAAACTTTAACATTTCTAGTAACTGAATAAGTAAGCAAGGCAATATTATTTTCAATGTTTATATTTGCTTCGTATGTCTAATATCGTTGCTTATCAGTTTTCGGTGGACTTTTGACATGACAGGTCAAGCAAATGAGTAGTCAGAATTCGTATGACAAGGATTGTCATACGTATGCATGATCCGATTCAAAACAATAACAAAGTTAGACCTACAGCTGCTGCACTACTAAAGCACAGTAACTTTGCTAGTTTGCACTGTGTTTCTCTAGTGTGATATCTGCAAGTGTGTCACAGACGTAGCAATGTAGGCTACTACCTTTTGTGCATTTTGATTATATTCCGGCTGTGCTCAGCGCGGCTCTATTCCATTAACATGCATGTGACTATTACTGGTAGGCTATCTTCATGTCTCGTCAGCAAAGCAGGCGGAGCACAAACATCCACCGCCTCCACGCTCACTACAGTACAACAGCTGTTTGAAACTGGGTTCTCTCTTTTTTTCCCCAACACAAATCATCTGGAAAATATTTTTTCTAAATAAATATTCGGACAAACGCACTATTTGTGGTTATCCGAATAATGCATTTAAATTAGTCTCCATCCCTACTAGATGGGCAGCACTCCTTTGGAAAAGCCACCGTGGGCCTTTCATCAGCCACTGCTTGCCTTGTTTGTGTCGCTGGCTGTGTCTGCCTCCTAATGGACGCCTGTTTTCCCTTTTGCCGTGCCTCTGATCTTAGCCTCTGATGGCTAGCACTTAGCCCGTAGCGCTACTGTACCCCCCCCATATGTCCATCTGTGAACACAGTTATTTAGTGTGTTTAGTTTTGTGCGTATATTCACGTGGTGTGTTTAACCATGACGACCAACTAACAGGAGAGCAGTGTGGATGAATGAGAAGATCTGCTCATCCATCCATGCCTGAGAACCAGACACATCTGATAACATCTGTTATTTGTGACCAATGTTATTCTTCCCCCTCATTAGAATAGACAGTTGTCCTTGTTAACATGTGTCATAGGTGACACTGAAATAATGAAACACAGATCCAAGGTGTTGGTACCGTGTCCAGTGGTCCTTGTGTTTGTCTCCACCTAACCATCTATCACAGCAGTGCCTGACCAGTGACTCCACACACTCTCACCAGTGGGTCCCTATCTCCCTCACGTCCTGCGTGATGGCGCAGAGCGATAAGTACAACAGTGTGCACTGTCTCTGATTGATTAACCAGTGACCCCTGACCCCAAGTACAGAGCATTTTAATTGGCTGATGTATAATAAGCAGCTTCCACCGAAGAAGAGAGAGAGTTTAAGGCCAGAGAGGATGCAGTATTTGTGTGTGTGTGCGCGTGCACAAATCTAATTAACTGATGTAGCTTAGTGATAGCACTAAGGTAACGTGTGTGTGTGTGTGTGCAATATGATTTCTATCTCCCCACTATCTCATGTGCGATGGAGATGGATGAAACCTTTGCAGTATTAAGTGAGAACGATTCATTGAATATGTGGACTAGCCAAGTATACTTATATGCACTGGAACTAGGTGGTTAATAGTTGTGTGTGTGTGTGAGATTAGATTCTGTAAGGCTATAAGTTAGGATGCATGGATCAATAGAACATCTAATGCACTGAGCTGAAGCCTTTCTAAGTCCATCTCCTAATATCCATCCACACACCCTGTATCATCCAAACTGTGCCTCTGCCACTAGAGAGGACTTTTAAATCATGCTAGATTGACACAGTAAATATAAGATGTCGACCTATTACAGATGTGTCGACCTAGAATGTCCCTGGTTCCGTGGCACAGAAATTGCGTCTGTGAGTTGCAGTGTGTCAGCTCAATAACACAAAATTCAGTAACGATTATCAGTCACTAGAGAGGGTGTCCATTTATTTATTCATTTATTTAGCTGTTTAGAGTTTAAATGCGCCGTAGAAATTAACACCAAACTTTCTAAATTATGTATTTAATGCTGGGATTTCATATTTGCTTACAAGATAGGCATATTACTGCTGCATTTGCGGTAGGCGTACATTTATTTATTTATGTATTTGTTTTATTGTGTGATCTTGAACACTTTGGAAACCAGTGGAGTTTGAGAAACATCCCAGGGTTTTACTAAAGTCTAATAGCACTTTAACATCAAACGTGAACTAAAGTCCTTTCCTAAGTGCGTTACTTCATTGTGCTTTGGTCTTGCACTTATCTCTAGCCAGTACATTATGGCCATTGTCCACACACCAAATGTGAATCACGCCATTTTGGTGTTATCAGCATTAACATTCATGTTAATTCAATGGATATGTTTTGCTGTCAGTCTCTATTTAGTCTGTTCCATTCCTGCCTTGCTGTCTCTTTGTTTTACCCTCTGGAAGTTACCCTCTGTTTTAATCTTCTCTCCCTGCCCTTTCCTTCTCACTGCCCATTTTCATTTATGTTATTAATTTGTTCTGTCCTTCCCAACATTGCTGCTGTCATCTCACTAATTCAGAATGTGAAGAGAGTGTACCAGCTGTGGAACAACGCAAGTGTGTGCTTCTGTGCACTCCAGTGTGAACAGTTGTGTGTGTGTGCATTTATGATTATGTGCATTCCTTCAGTATGTCTATTCCTTCACACAGTGGCTGTGAACAGCTGTGTCCAGATGTTTGTCTGAGACCATGTCCGCTGTGTGCAGGTGTGTGAGTTTGACAAGGATATCATTTGAGTTCAGGTGTGTCTGTGAGTGTGTAAGAGACCGTGTAAGTTAATTACAGGTGCGTGCGTGCGCGCGCATGTGTGTGTGCGCACGCACCTCAATACATGTGCTTTTATAGATAGACCTGTTCCTTTGCTCTCAGCACAGCTCCTCCCTGTTTAACTAGAGATAGGACGTCTAGTTGACGGGCTTCAATGCAGGATTAACCCTTGTGTTGTTAGCTCCTCTGGTGCGTGGACCTCCTCTGCTGTCTACTCACCACACGCACGCACGCACACACACACACACACACACACAATTAGAGCAGACACTGGGTCAGCCTACTCTCGGGACACACATTTGTTCTCTTAATCTGGTGTGATAAATAATTAAAACCAACAATGAACTCTGCTTCCTCCGCATGAGCCTCTGGCTCAAGAGGATGCTGTCTCTAATTGTGCGTGCGTGCGTGTGTGCGTGCATGTACAGTATGCACAAGTGTGTACCATATGCTGTGATCTGTGTCTTCATTGTGTGTGCTTTCTGTTTTCTTTCGTCTTCCTCTGTCTCTACACGTGTGTGTGTGTTTTCATGTGCATTCTGGTGTGATGTGTTCACCCATGCGTGTGTGTGTGTGTTTTGTGGTTTGTTCTGTGTTAACTTGTATCTGTGTGTGGGTGTGTGAGAGACTCCAGTGTGTTTGTTTAACTTGTTCTGTGTTAACTTGCGTTGACTTCTCTGATGTTCCCAGCTTGCCCTGCCCTCTCCGCCCAGTGCCGTAGCCCCCGTGTCCGTACCACTGTTAGCATACTAGCTATCCACTCCAGTGCCTGACCCCCTGCCTGATCACAGCGCTTTCCCATAATCCCTTTCTCCTCGCTCGTCTGCAAGCGTGACATCCTGTTACGAAGGACTGTGTCATTACTCCTTTGGATGAGTGTACACACACGCACACACACACACACACACACACACACACACACGCGCGCGCAGCACGTGCACACACAGATGGACAGAACAAGCAAACAGTGTATGCTGTCGGGCTCAGGCAGTGTATAATATCTACATAATGGCCTCCTGAGCGGTCCTGGCTAGTCTGGTCTTCATTACGACAGCTGTGGTGGGAAACAAACATCGCCACTGTGTTCACACAGGGTACAGTGGCATCTTGTTGCTGTAGCTGGTCATTACAATGCCACTGTCCTCACGCCACAATGCATCGCATGCATGCTTTGACACTGTTCGTATGCGCTATTGTTTGTGTGTCCTTCCTCCACCAGCCAAGAAGGAAGAGGAGGACGTGGAGGAGAAGAAAACCACGAAGAAGAGAATCAAGGAGCTGAAGGTGCTGGAGGTCAAGATCGCGCAGAATCTTTGTAAGTGCCTAGCCCAGTAATAGCACGCCACATTTAGCTCTCGCTCACGTGGTCAGCGGGTGTCGCGCTGTACACGTAATGTACCCTGCGCTCACATGGACGGCAATAAAACGTGCATGGTGTGTGTTGCATCCATAGTGCTGCTGTGCGTAGCATAGTACTGTCTGGGTCGTTTGTTTCAGCAATGCGTGTCACGCCGCCTGTACTCCCATTGCTAGTCACAGTGACGCATCACTCAGTATTTGCATAAAATAGACCACTAGTCTATTTTCGCCATGCTTAGTTGGCTTTGCAATGGCCACTTGTCGCTGTAAATAGCCCATTCTCATTGAAAAGGGAAGGTTGCTTCCTCTTTTGCATTCCGTGTGAACGTAGGGTTAGCAGTGAACGAGCATTTACCCTCTCTCACTGGAACACTGCTTTGCATGTGCTCACACTGTAGCAGCAAGCTTCTGCATGCTGCTAGGCGTGTCTGTATGCGTCGCCGTCTCACTGTGTATGTCACTCAAACGCTCTCTCTTCCTCTTCTGTCTCAAACACACACACACACTCACAGCTAAATGCTGTACCACCGATGAAGCATGCGCTATCTACTGATAATACATGTATGTGGAGATGCATGTTACAGTATGAACATATCCTGGCTTACTTACTACACACACTTGTACACTCTCCTCTCTCTCTCCCTCCCTGACATACACACACACACACACACACACACAGACAGTTGGTCTAAAAATGGCCGGTAAAAGCTTTTGGGTTAATGAGGATCCAGCTGATCTCTTAAGCACTCTCAAATCTTAGCACCTCATTGGCTTATATCAAGCAGAGCTGTGACCTTTGTTTCATGTATTAAAAGAAAATTAGTCTAATCAGACCAGTAAAAGTGATAAATCATGCAGTGGAAATTATAGAGCAGGAATAAGAATAAAGAAGGTTGAAGAGGAGGTGGATACAGTATGCGTGAGCTCTATAGAGAGCGAGAAGCCAGACATTGCTATGTGAGCTTTCGGTACAAAGCTTGATTGATGCTTTTACTGTTAAGATACAGTGCAAATGTATTCCTTGTAATGAGTTCAAATGTTGCATAGATTCGACTAATTAAAATAAAACTACCCAGCTGACTAACGTCACACATTTTTATATTTTTAAACAATGGTTAAAAGGCTGTCCAATCAACCAAAACTCTATCAATAAGTTTAATTGCTCTTGACTTAAAAGCCACCCACTCAGACTATGCTTGGTACCAGCTTACATTCCACAATATACCGGTTGTTGTACTCTACAGCATATTGTTTTTAACTACATAAAACTATTTAACATAATGTGGCATCGTGTTTCCTTCCAGTAGTTTTCAGTAGTTTCCAGAGTAATATAGCACATTGTGCTTTGCACTGTTCCCTATATCCTTAAAGGGTCATTGTAGAACCAAGCTTTTTTATTACCATACTTCTAACAAATTTGTTCTGGGTTTTTTACCTTGTTGGCAGTGTGTCACGTCACACAGCAGCTTTTAGGCATGTTTCAGTTTTTTGTTAGCAGAATAAAGTTACTAGAAGTCACCTTCACTCAATATAAAGTCAATGGAAGGCAACATATTGTAGCTTCCCAACATGGAGATATTTGAATGGTTGTTATGGGAAGCGTGAAAACCGTGACAGGTTGGAATCCTCAACACATATGAAGTACAAACACATTCTGACATTCTATCCTACATATTGTCCAACCTTCTCATTCTGAGCATGCACACATCTGGCTTGTGTTTTTATGTTTTTAACTCATTTACAGGTCATCTAGTCATTTTTTCAGTTAACGTTATATTTGCTAGGTTGTTATTTAACATTTGCATTGTTAATGTTTGTTTGTATACCATATTAAATTTTAAATATTCCCACCATTACAGTACTATAATGAATAACAACAACGGAATTATTGTTTGCAACTATTTGTAATATCCCAATGCCAATTTCTAAGATATGTCTGCCATAAATGTTTGCAACAATAAGGAACATTTTTTGTTATAAAATAAAATGCATTGTGCCAACTGGTTTTCACTGACGGTAAGCTACAGTACTGTAGTCTACGTTACATTAGCCTGTTGCAGATTGGTACCATAACAGCATAGCCGAATAATCTTAAACTTTGATTTTGATGTGCTGATTGCACAATATGACAAGTTATTTTGTCCTGTTGAATTATCCTATTTCATTATTCTGGGCTGGTATAACTTTAATTCAGTGGTAGGACAATCTGACAAGGTAGAACATATCGCCAACACCGGAACTAACACTTATTTTGATGATCAGTCTGTCAGTGATGTCTTCTATTAGTGCTCCTGTACATCAGCTTTAAGAACACCTGACACCAGTCAACATTCTACCTGAAGCTACAGTATTTGCTAATATTTCAATGTCCTGACATTCTGAGACAGCAATTGAGTAAATCTTTTGTTAGAAAATGATGAATGATGAAAGAAACTGTGGGAAAGTTCTGGGTGAACCTGAGCGGGCATGATATGAGATCATAGCAGACATATGAAGAAAAGTGCAAAGAAAAAGAGAGAACTATGGATAGAACCGTCCTTTGTCTCAGTGATTAATCAGAGGGTGTGCTATGTAATTGTGCAGCCATTTTCCTGGGTTCATACCGCATGCCATACCAGGAGATCCGTCGTATGATTATGGATGTGGATGAGGAACAGCTTACTGAACCCATGATCCAGGTAGGATTGGTTTGAAAAACAATTGCGTAAAACAGTTCAACCTCCTGTAATTTGTAATCTCTTGTATTTTTTTTTCAATGTGTCATAATTTTCTGTATACTGCATATAGTTTATATTACATATTGAATAATTGTATAATGTTGAATGATCAACTCTTTAAGAACTTATACTGGTCACATATATATTCTGAAAATGTATTGTCTATGAAATCTTAACCTCGTTGCCGTTTGTGAAATGTTACTTTAGCTGTTAATCGAAACAAGTTAGGATATGAAGCTACATATAAGACTTGAAAGAGGGCATTTCAATTTGAAATGATTTCTTTCATGTTGCAATTTGAATGTAACACTGCACTTTTCATGGGCCTTAATATATCTGAAATTACAAACTTTAAATAAATGCATTTGTCTTGTAAAATGTATTACTCCCATGTGCTTTATAATGCATTTTATGCAACTGAATATTTAAAAGTTCACTTCACTCTACCTTCCGCTCTTTTTGTCCTAGAATCTGGTGAAACACCTACCAGAGCAAGAGCAGCTCAATTCCTTGGCCAAGTATGAGCATGAGTACTCAAGCTTGTCTGAGCCTGAGCAGTTTGGGGTTGTGGTGAGTGTTGATTGCTGACATTACTACTGCTAATGCCAGTCCTTATCCAACCAGCCACACAACCAATGGTTGGTCCTTCCGTCCATCTAGAATGATAGGATTTATTTAAATAAGTCTGGAGCTTTTTATAATGCTCATTTAGCCTTAAAAGAGGATACGTTTCGCATTTGCAGTGGCTTCCTGCTGGCTTCACATTAAATTGCAACACCATTTCTCAATTACCTTTTACATTTTGTTATTTTCTTCAAGAGAGACCTATTCCCCTGTATGCGTCATTAATGACATCAATGCTGTATTGTCAATACTGCCAATGCAGTCCTCTACTTATGCTCTGGTCACCTACTTGGTTTCTAATGAGTCATGGAAAGGAGGATATCAGTTGGAGGGTAATGGTGATAGGCGGACTAAGTGTGATGGCAGGAAAGATGAAAACCAGCGTGTGCAGCTGTTGAGTAAAGCTCATTAGGGAGGTAGAAAGAGGAGCGTGTTTCATGCTCTCTATGAAGGCATTGGGCCCACGAGGCTTACACACGCACTTTAAAAGGCTCTAGTTCAAAGGCAGTTTTTTAATTCACCACAGTGTCTCGGATTTGAACTCTAAAATACTTATTTGAGGCGTTGGGTGTAAATGTAACGGTGGTGTCACTCAGGGATTCCTTGTGTGATAGGGATGTGTTGAATGCATTGTGGTGTGACCAGAAGGGAGACGGTGCTATAAATGCCCCCCAGTTAAGCCCCCCCCCCCCCAGCCAGACAAACCTTGACAAACATAATCCTTGTCAAACACTCCTGACTGCCGAGCCTTTGAAAGCCAAGTCTTTCATGTGGGTAGGAAACGGTGCCTGACAGACCGCGGAGCACACGTTCTGCATGTTGCCAAATGATTATGCCTGTGGCCTGCGAGCGCCTGTCTCAATGGCTTTTCCAATTCACTCCTGACCTATGGCGTTAAATAAACTCTGATTCCCCTTTTATTGGGGCAGGGTCAGATGCAGAGGACATGATAAAGGGTAACTTCAGCTTAATTAATAGCGTGCATCCAAATAAACATGGCAGCCCGTAGCTCCGTGCTAACCTCTCAGGCCCTCGTGCAGCTGGTGCACAGCTCCTCGGCCGGCCGTCAGAGCTGCTGCCCTCTACCAGTCTACGGGTGCTACGACTGGCAGCTCTGCACCGTCAACCTTCCATCCGCTGCTCTGATTCCTGTCCGCTGCCTCTCCTGGTTCTCCTAACGTCCTCCGTTTCCCATCATGCCCTCAGACTGCCCTAAGTGCACGTGGAGACGCACACGCGCGCGCATGCGGAGACACTTCCTCGGTGAAACAGTCATTTGATAACATTACAGCAGCTGTAATTAAACCCTTGATGGAAGACATCACACCACTGAGCCAGCTGTTGTATGAAAGAGACAATTGGAGCACACACACACACACACACAACATGCACAGATGCACGCACGCATGCATGCAAACACTGTTGTGGCCAAGCCCTGGGCCCAATGCAATATTTTCCAATTTGCAGTAATTGTGTGAGAGTGGTAATTCAAGGCAGCCTATTGTATATTCCACCCCCCTGCTCCCTGCCCTATACGGACACTAGCTCTGCAATTAACTTACCAGACCTGCTTCCCAAATCAAATCACTGCCAGCAAGTATTACTACTGCCTAGCACCACTTTCCCTGTGTGCTGGACGCATAAATGTATTTTAAATTGGATCAAATGAATGGGAGAAAGTGCAAAAAGTGTTTATTGTGGTTATTTTAAGTTTGACTACACTGCTAAACTGTGGTCTCTCTCTCCCTCTCTCTCTCTCTCTGTCTCTCTCTCTGTCTTCCGCCTCCGTCTTCCCCCATTATCTCTTTTTCTCTCTCTCTCTCTCCCCTCCCCACCCCAACCCCCTCACCCCATGTCGTCCCCCTCCCCACAGATGAGCAGCGTGAAGCGCCTCCACCCGCGTCTCAGCCACATCCTGTTTCGGCTGCAGTTCGAGGAGCAGGTGAACAACCTGCGTCCAGACATCCTGGCGGTGAACGCCGCCTGCGAGGAGGCCAAGAAGAGCCGCGCCTTCAGCCGCCTGCTGGAACTGGTGCTGCTGCTAGGCAACTACATGAACGCCGGCTCCCGGAATGCCCAGTCATTTGGCTTCGACCTCAGCTCCCTGTGCAAGGTGAGGCTGGCCAGGGAAGCCTGGGCTCTGTCCAACAGCAGGAACACTCTGGTTCATCACGGGTTCCGCACGCAGATCTTACAAAAGAGAACAGTCATTGTCAGGCTAGATCTAGATTAATGTCCAAGATTGGTATTTTCATCTGCCATTGACTTCTACCATGTATGTGAAGCTTGATTTCTCTACTGGTAGTATGTCTCAGGTTACTGCAGTTTGCTGTTTAACATTATTGTAGTGTTTTATTTAAGATAAGATTGATTGGTGAGTACAATTCACATGGGGGGGGATCTGTGTTAAAGCTAGGGCGTGGAAACGATTACAGACAAATGTCGACGTACTGTACAAAGGATACAACAAATGAAAATATAAAATGCAAAATCAAGCTCATCTTATCTGACATTCATATGTGCTCTACTGAGGTCTGTCTAGAATGTTAAAAAGCAACTAACTTGCTGATTGTAAGAAATATGAAAAATTAAAAAGTGAATAATTTAAATCTCTTCAGTGATTATTGGCAGGCATGATCACTTTTATCTACTCTGCTCTATAAGAAACTTCCCATCATTCATTTAGTTAATGTAGTATATGAGTTTGTTTGTTTTTTTGCTTGTGTGTGTCTGCATATTCACAGGCATGCCCCTCTCTGCCCAATGCCTGTGTAGGCCAGTGGTGTGTGTTATGAATGTCCCCCATGGCTTTTATGTCACCTTGGCTAGTGGCAGTAGGGACATATCAGTGGGCTGATCTAAAGTGGCTTCTGTGATGAGACGTTTTTGTTTGAAACTGTTTCGTTTGATTGAACACTATCAGCCTCACATACAGACTCCTCTCTATCAGCCCACATCTATCAAAGGAGCAAAACTCTGGGAGCACTTTATTCGTTTTCACCTGCCCACCTGCCCATAAGTAGGGCTTGGACTTGGGCTGCTTTTGAAAGATCTTGCATACAATATGACAAGGCTATGCTAGGATATAGGCTAGAGAAAAACCTTATTTGTGTTTGTGTCCAGCATGAGGTAGACCTGCTATTGTACAGTAGGTTAGCTGTGAGCTAAGAGAGTGGTACACAACCTCAACTAAAGGAAGTTCTCTTTTTTTTTTCTCTGGATATACATTGTGTGTTTTTGTTGACACATTTGTTTATTTCCACAGATACAGTACAGTAATATACTCTATACCTATTTTCTTAGTGCAGGCAAGAATAAACTGGAGTTATACAGTATCATGACTAGGCACACTGGCTGCAGTTATTCCAGTAATGGTCATTTATCATTGTAACTATGTCCTGTTAGAACTCAAGTTGATTTTAATGCTTACCCAGAGAATATGGACTCATTCTAGACATGTCTGTGTCTGAAACACATTCATTGGACAGTGTAACTCCCATTTCCACCTACTGTGATCCCTGCCATAAACAGCCTTCTTTGAAATCTAATTAAATTAAATGGCATTTTTACCGCCATTTCAGTACTTGAGTACTGAGTTGCAGACAAAAATACAATATTATTTTAACAGGTAATATAGGATAATATTATTTGTCAAAAACATATGATGATGGCATGTGATGGTTCAGTCACTGTGTTGCAGTTGGGAATGAAGGTGTATAATGTAACCATAATGTGTGCCTATTGATGGTGGTCCTGTGTTGTGTTCTGGCAATGACGCTATAAAGAGGCAGAAGACAACAGCACTGCTGTCTAGTTCTGAGATCTGTGATGATGAATGCAAATAGAAGCATCAGCTGTGTGTGTGCATTCACTTGTGTGTGACTGGCTCACCTGATAGATAGAACATAATTAATACACCAATTGAGTAAATATTAAGTTTGTTATGCTATCTAGGTGGCAGATGCTGCATTATATGCATTCTAACATTTCTAGACCATTTTATCAACTGACAAATCTCAATAACTTTTGGGTTTGAGATCTCAGATCTCTCACAGAATGGAATTACATATAACATATTACATATACATATATCATATTACATACAGATCTAGATCTAGTTCAAATCACAAATGAAAACTTTTATGAACATTTATTGACTCAACATAATCTACCTTTTGATATGATAATTAATTTTGATAAGATAATTAATGAAAGGGAATGCTTTGGTGATTCATATGCTATACTAAATGCAAAAAATATTTTTTGTTTTTAAAAATAAAAAAAAGACCCATTATAGCACCTAGGTGGCTACAATGGGGTCTTACCATCAAATGCAATAATCTTTTGTTCATAACCTAAATCCTCAATGATCATGTAGACTTGCACCGTGACATTGAGCTATCATAATGTTTGCTGTAGAACACGTCTGTTCTTACCATGTTGCCGGCCACCCTGCAGGGTGTTAAAGGCACGTGTTCTGAGCAGATGCCAGACACTGAAGAAGCACAGAGGAAGACATCACCTTTGCGGCACCCCAGAGTTTGACAGCTTAATTCCACGGCACACTTCACAGCACAGGGAAATTGCAGCCTGCCCAATTGGAAAAAGCAAAATGTTTTCATTGTCAATTATGATTATCATCCATCTAAAGTCACAGGAGCCTTTTGTGCGCCAACACTTTTATGTATCTTTTTTTGTTAGGTTTTTTTCTTTTAGGGGGAAAAGAGGGAACAGAATATAACATATAAATGAGAATGTGTTTGATTAGTGGATATAATACAAACATGATTAAACCCAGCAGGGCTCAATATACTGCTGTCTACCAATAGATCACCTAGAGAGAGACACAGCCGCACTCTCGGCAGGAGACACATTTGGAGAGACTACTGAGAGATGTCTTAGAATTACACAGTGGAAGAGGCACAATGGAAATGTACCAGTTAAACCCAGAAAGTTTGTGTGCAAGAGAAACAGAAATAAAAAGGATACAGTATAATATGTGCACAGTAGAGTTAACATAGAAAAAGTCCTTCTGTGGTCAGAAAGCCCACAAGGTAGACAAAATAATGTGCAAATAATAAAATGTTTCCCTTTAACTGAGCTGCAATCAAAAGCTTGCTTTTACCATTCGTTTCCCTTTAGTACTGACCTACAGTACCATTTACTGTACCTCGTTTCCCTTTTGACTAACTTGATTTCAGAACATATTAATAGATTCAATCAGCCTTAACTGGAGATTATCTGAAGACAAACTAGAGTTGTTTGGAACATAACGGGGAAGCATTGAGCATTTACCACCATGCAAGGTGTCACTGTTACAGCATGCTAGAAGTGCAAATGATGTGCACGTCACTGTTCTCCGTATACAGTGCTATAGATTTCAACAGTTTCTCTCCAACCAACCCTTTACCATACCAAGATCTATTTTAGTACACATTTGGAAAAGCTAATGTAAATATTAGTGAGTGTATATATATATTGTATATAATATTAGTAAATATATGACAATTATTCAAATAAAACTACTATACATTTGTAAGATAGGGTTAGTGCACTAACACCAAAAATTGGAAAACATACCTATGGGTCTGCTAGCTTTTGGTTCTATGTGCATGCTGAACTATATCTAGTCTTTCTATCACCAATCTTATTATTATAATAATAGCTTTTTTTTTTTTTTTTGCCAATACCAACCTAACGGTGGTTGGTCGTATCTTGCATCGCCATCGGTGTATGAATGTGTATGTGAATGTGAGGCAAAATACTGTAAAGCGCTTTGAGTGACCGGAAGGTTAGAAAAGTGCTATATAAATGTACCATTTACTTCTGTTCTGTTCGTTTTGGGTCAATTTGAAATGTCACACTTTTTGAAAGAAATGGCAATTATTTTGGTAATTAAAATTACATAAACATTTATCAGAAATGTTCCGTGCAGACGTTGTTATAATGTTGTAAATGACAATTGCAGATGGAATTGGCTGCTTTCAAATGGAATATCTGTGTAGGTGTACATAAGGTATTTGTTTGTCCATAACACTTTTTTTTCCCAGTCTTCCTCTATCCCCAATGCCTTTGTTCTTTTAACCCATCTCAATATTTTCATTTGATTGGCCCATCTGAGATATAGCTGTTTTCTCCCAGAGTCGCCTCTTCACTGTTGACATTGGGACTGGTGTTTTGCTGTTACTGTTTAATGAAGCTGCCAGTTGAGGGCTTTGTTTCTCAAACTAGAGACACTGTGCTAACAGTTTGTGTTACGTGAAGGAAAGTGAAGAGTACACAACATTGTATGATATCTTCAAATGCTTGGCAGTTTCTCACATGGAATAGCCTTAATTTTTCAGAACAAGAATAGACGGAAGAGTTTGAGAAAAATGGTCGTTTCTGCCCATTTTGAGCCTGGAATCGAACCCGCAAATTCTGAACTGATGCTTCAGATACTCCTAGTCTGCAGAAGTACTGTTGTATTGCTTCTTTAATCAGCTTCAACAGTTTCAACTGTGCCAACATAATTGCAAACGAGTTTTCTAATGATCAATTTGCCTATACTAAAATGGTAGTGTACAGTACAGTATATAGGGCCTAATCTCATAAAGGGCTAAATGAAAGATCCACATTTCAGAGACTGAGAATGTAGGGGGGTACAGAATGTAATTTAGTACTAATGGAAAATGCATTTATAAAAGTGAGTTCTACTAACATAAAGTGTTATAATTCTACAACTCAGATGTGGTGTGTGTGTGTGTTGCGGCCACAGCTGAAGGACACGAAGAGCGCGGACCAGACGACAACGCTGCTCCACTTTCTGGCACAAGTGTGTGAGGAGGAGCATCCCGATGTCATCAAGTTCGTTGACGACCTGGAGCATGTGGACCGGGCCAGCAGAGGTAGCGCCAATGTCTGTAGCACACCTATTCACACTACCGTACATAAGGTGCGCGTGCTAAGGACTTTCCCCCACCTTCTACAGCAGTACAACCGCCACTGACGTCTTTTTACTCATGTCACATAGACACGAGCCTTGGGAGACCATCCTGATCCCGCCAGCTTCAGTTTGTCATCACCACAAGACCACCCGATTGCTTGTTGAATGTACAATATGTACCTTTGTGTGTGTGTGTGTGCGTGTGAAACCATCCTGCAGCCCTTCTTACCTCATAATAATAATAATAATAATAATAATAAAACCTCCCAAGTTCTTTTATGTGCCATGTTTTAGGGGAGGCACCACTTTCACACTGCATATATTTTCAGTTGCTCACATAAACTGCCAAACGCTTGCATTAACCCTCTGACACCCCCCTGCCACCTGCATAGGCCGGCCACACAGGGGAGAGAGTGGTCTGGCCCTGTGTTGTTCCACCTGAACACCTATGGGGGAGAGACGCTAAGTATTAATTAGCTAGCGTCACACAGGCACGCTGCCTGCTGCTTCACCGGAGCTGTCACCTTCCAGCTCCCCCTCTCTCCGCAGAGGGGAGTGAGAGGAACAGAGGATATGGAACTAGGTGGGGGGGGGGGGTGGGGACTTTCTTTCTTGGTCTCACGCTTATAAGAATCCCTTAAGGCGCCATCGCTGCTTTTGATAATCTGGCTAACGATGCTCCCGCGGAGCCCTGTTATTATCTGGGCTCCGTCCGGTGCTCTCCAAGTGCGACGTGCGTGGCGACGTGCACGACGACGGGCTGCGTCCCTTGAGCCGCCGGCCGCACTCCTTACGCCCTTCAAAGTGGGCATGCATTTGCATTTGTATGGCTGTGTCTTTTCACGTCTTAGCCCTCGTTCTGGGGCTCTTTTCATTGTGCGACATATGGATGGGTCTCATCTATTCATATCTGTCTTTTCAGACAAACACCCTCTATTTCATGTCCGTCAACCTGGCTGTTGAGTAGTTTTCCTTTCATCATGTCTGACAGCCTTTAGGGAGGCCTGTATCCACGCTGAAAGGCAGGCCTCGTGTGTATGCACTGACTGTGGAGCATTACTTGGACACAAAACAAGGTTGGGCAGAGGAAGCTGTAATGATTCACACCTCTGTTGTAAAAGCCACCATTACATCACCCGGTCTAATGGAAAGGAACAGACACAGTTAATGGTGTATTGAACTTTTGTTAGACTTTTTGTCAACTTCCACTGGCTTCCATTGTTTCTGTACAACTTAAACGCGTTGTCATGTTTATATTTGTAAATTCAAATACAACTTTTCATAAATGTTACCCCGATAAAGCATCTAGCAGTAGATACATCAATGCACTTTGTTGACACTTTAGATTTTATTTACCTTTTTTTTTTTCTTTAGATACAATTGTTAGTTTCCATGTATTCTCTCCCTTTCTCTCACTTCCTTGTATCATTGTCACTGCCTATTACTGTATCAATGTATTCTATCACTTTCTCCCATCTTACTGCTCCCCTTCTATATGTTTTGCTCTATCGGGCGTGCACAGCAGGTGGCGTAGGTCAATTACACAGGGCACGACACTGGGAATCGAGACCACACACACACGATTGATGCCCCCTCAGCTTCTATCTCCTCAAATACCAGCTGCCAGCACGCCGCTCGCTCTCCCCATCAGTGTGGATCTGATCCACACTGCAGGGCAAAACCATTCACTTCAGACGGCGCGCCTCACCACTGCGTGTGCGCTGTGCCCGCAGCGGTGCACGCCAACACGCTGCTCGCGCGCTGGGGCGGGGACGACGACTTCACTTAGAAGTCTGCTTGAGACTCGCGCCCCTGAGGGGCTATTATACATCAGTGCAATGATTCATCCCCATTGGGATGGACATCCATATGGAGGCATCTGTCTCTTCATTCAAGTGAAGCAGCCCGAGCTACTGTATGCGGTGCAAGCCGTGTTTGATGTAGCGGCCTTCTCACTCACAAGCGCTGTTGTGGGCCGGTGTGGTTTGTACACGTTGGAGCGTTGGTTTTGTCTTGTGGCCTCACCACTGTGCTCCACATCTGCACCTCTGCGAGCTCTTGACGTCCACTCTCGACGCACAGCGAGAGTCGCTGCGACAGCATGAAGGTGTGGATTCCTGTCCTGCGCTCCTAGTGATGTAAGATGAGTCAATAGAGGATTTGACCTCCACAAACAATTCCATTGTTATTGGCGTGAAAGCAGCCTATGTATTTCCCCAGCCCCTCTAGGCCACTGTAGCTTTCAGGCACGGCTGCACATAAGCACCACTCATCCTTTAATGCACAGAGAGAGAAAGTGAGCAGGGCTGAGTTCAGAGAGAGCATGTGATACAGGGAAGCCATGCATTCTTCAGTGTTTACGCTCTTTCACACATAACGAGGCTCCCGCAATAGTTATTGTGCGCGAGACCGCTGTGCATTAGCAGCACTAAGAAACAGTTCCTAGCCTTTGCCATGTTTACTGAAGCGCACGTGCCACTACGCCTCATGCTTGAGTCAAATAAGTCGCGGACAAATTCTCCTAATTTCCCACGCAACCGTTGTGCCAGAGCGTGCATCTCCGATTCTCCGGCACCTTCTCCCTGTGCCGTCTTTGAGATCCCCTGCATTAGAAGTTGTAGCACATACATACATGCACAAACCTCTGCACGCACACACTATCTTTGTGTCTATGGTTCTTTTTCTCCAGTCTCCCCTCTCTCTCCATCCATCACTGCCATGCCATAATCTCTCCTATCAACAGTCTATCTGTCTACAGTCCTCCCACTGCTCCTCACTGCCCACTCTGCACTCTGGGAGCATATCAGTACCTTGGTTACTGAGAATACCCAGGCACTCCAAGGAGAGGCAGAGAGAGATAGAGAGAGAGAGAGAGAGGGGGGGGGGAACTGGAATGACAATGATGGAGAGGGACAACAGTTAGAAGCACAGTGTTCACTGCAGCATCTTGTGCATCGTGTCCATTGCCTCCTGCACCAGACATTGGTGTTGTGTGTGTATGCGCGTTTGTTAATAGCTGCATAATTGATCAAGAGCTTTCTTACTGCCT
Organism: Typhlichthys subterraneus; assembly: GCA_027564835.1. Taxonomy (NCBI): domain Eukaryota; kingdom Metazoa; phylum Chordata; class Actinopteri; order Percopsiformes; family Amblyopsidae; genus Typhlichthys; species Typhlichthys subterraneus. The sequence continues at coordinate 1,832,439 of JAODUH010000018.1, forward strand.
TTCTAGACTTACTTGACTGCTTAAGGGGAATATGCTTTACTTTCAAAAGAAATACCCGAGCAGTATTTTCACATTATCCCGGACATATCTTGACTTAGTGTGTGTTTCTTGGATTCATATTCTATTATAATACTGATGTGACTTGGTGAAGGTATTTCGATAAAATGTAAAGGTGATTGTTAGCAAAATACTTATGTATGTAATATGTATGATACTACAATATGGAAATACCACACATTTTTGTGAAATTGTGTGGTTATTTTGATTTCATATGGTATGTCTTTAAATTTATATTTATGATCACCAAATAACTAATTACTAAATGAATCACTTTTTGTTTTGAATAAAATATGTTTGTATAATGAGCTAATCCGGAGCACCACATTAACCGTTTTAAATAGAAAACATGTCATCTTTGGTTTAATGGCTGCCATATTTTATTCACAGTGAATTTCCCACTTTGTCAGATGTAACGAAGGCAGCAGAAATTAACACTATAGCCACCAACGTGTTATGCTAAACAACTTGGATTGAATCGATAAACATTGATGTTTTTGGTTCTATACATTTGACACCTGAAAGTAATGCTGGGTCCTGTCTTCCAACAGACGCAATGCTGCACAAAAGCGCACAAACGCAAGTTTGTTCTAATTTCAGACCGAGGCAGTTGTCATTTTCCCGTACAGCGCCCCACGTTGTTTAAATAGCAAATACACTTGGGTGGATGTGTGGGTGTGTTGCTCTAAACATGAGGTGTGGTCTAGTGATTGACCAGCAATAACCTGGTCTAAATTCATTATCAATATACTGTAGTATCGCCTATTGTGGGTGAACAACGTGCACATACTGCTTGTTACACATACAGGGACGTGCAGGAGCATTCTAAAGAGTACAATGTGAATATTCTCGCTATTGCCTAGATGGTCTGCTCCAGTGCTTTCACAAACCCGCAGGTATAATATCAATCCGCCTTTGATGCAAGCGCATCTGGATTTTTAAAGGGAATGGGAGATGACACTCGGATTGGTTTATCATGTTACGCCCAAAACACACATCCATGAATAATAAAGAGAGTAAGTACAGCCCCTTTGAACCATTCGCCTGGCGCACTGAGCATTTATTTGCCGTTAAAATGACAAACGGGGATTTGGACACGCCTTTAATGCATTTTGCACCTTGTGCTTTAGACCATGCGCTTAGATCGGTAAAATGGAGCACACTGTGTGTGTGTGTGTGTTTTGTTTCTGTTTCTGCCTCCACACCATATATGCTCCTATACTAGGCCTATCGTTTCTCAAACAGTTGTCATGACTAGTATGTGTGCAGGAGTAGTTTGCTGGAGTTTGCCCTGTTGTGCTGTTGGCTTAAGTGTTTTCTCTCTCTCATCGCCTTTGCTCTTTTTCTAACATGGCGCATCACAAGCAAATATGATTCACTGCACAAACAGCCTGCCTGCTTGCGTGCGTGTGTGTGCGTGCACATGTCTTTAACGCTCTCCAATCGTCAGGTTTATGCTTCTTCCTCTGAGCCTTTGTCAAAAATTGCCTTTCTAGTTCTTCCCAACATAAGTAATATATATATACAAAAAAAAAGAGAAAAGCAATCAGCAGAGCCGAGTGAATACTGCCCTGACTGAAACGCTGCCCGACACTATACAGTGTGCACACTGTAGAAAGTGTTCTTAGGGCCTTCTGCTGACCATCAACAGTTACTTTCACTGCTTCCAATCAGAAAGGCCGTGGGGGTGTGGGCGTGGGAGGGGGTAGAGAAAGACCAGGGCAGGGAGAGAACAAAGGGCCACATGGGGTGCCAGAGAGAGAGTGAAAATATGGATTTGTGGAGGCCGCAGCATGTAGTCTCTACTGTAGGTGCAGGGCTTTCACCAAGCTTGCTTTTGTGTTTGTTTTCTACAGGCAGGTGTGAATCCTGCATAAAACATCTTGGCACACAAATTCCATCTTTTTAAAATATGTACGAAATGTTTATTTAAATAGGCTACTGCTAATCTTGCTTGCACATAGTCTCTCGTCCTCTTTTCTATACAATGAAATCCTATTGAAGACACTTCCAGCAGGCCTATATCAATAGATCAGTAGGAATACATAACAGGGAAACAATACCAAACAATTGCAATGCACAGACACATAATACATAGACATGTCCAATGTGGCAGTTAAATAATTGCAAATCAACAATGCTTAACGTACAGACAGTTGTTCCAATGATTCCAAAAAGAAGAGGAATAAGGTACCTCATGTCATTCAATGTAGACTCTGTTATACAACCATACATGAGGTTCCTCAATAAAGCATGAAAATATGATGTTGTGTTTCTCTTAGTTTTTGCTTTTGTTAGTGATTTTGCTACAGACTCTGGGATCAGTGGAAGTGACCACTTAATTTTAAAATCTGCATTATATCATGAAGGCATATTATCAGCAGTGGCGGTATTATGCTAAATTGTAAACGGATGACAAGATGGGAAACTTCCAGGAGCACCTTGATGTGACGCATGCTAATCAGCCCTGCTGTGTGTTTACCTCCACTACCGCTGTTGGCATTTGCTGGTGACACTAAGCTCATTTCTGCCCGAGCAGTGAGTACTTTCCATCTGGTTGTGAGGCACAGTGTTACGTTTGTGGCCATGCAAACCTAACCAACTAGCATTCACACTAGTTGTCTCATGTGCGTGTCATTTAAAACATTCCCACTGGAACATTATACGCAAGGTGCACTGATTAATTCAGTAAGAACGATGCTAAGTAGAAATGTGACAATGTTTTCATGTGACATGTTCTTTGGTTGGATTCCAGAGCGAGATGATTTAGCGTAATGTGTTAGAAATAGACATCCTTCAGCTATCAGTGAGTCAAATGATCTGTGCTATGGGTGGGAATCGCAGAGTAACTCACTATACAATACTATCACGATAGTTTGCCCACGATAATGCCGACACAGCGATTCTGTGATAATGGATATATTGCAAGGCAATCATATACGCTACATCAGGAAATCCCTGAAATACTCTAGAAATATGTATAAAGCCTATCAATTAGTAGTGTTCTATGCTTTTAATCATGTCATGCACATTACATCAAGAGAAGAACTTAACAATGCATTTTGTTACTGTTGCCTATGTATTATGTTATCAATGGTGTTTCTTTAAATGTAATCATTTAGCCGTTATTTGCATATATTGTTTGTATTAGGGTACAATTAAGGACGGAAGCTTTTTCACGTTTATAAATAAATGTGTGTATGTGTGTTTAGAGAGAGAAAGGTAGAAAATTAAAGAGGTAATGTGAACTAATTAACATATCAAAGTGTTGCATGCAGTCCGCAGAGCATATTATGCAAAGCTTAGTGCATAACATGCTTCTGTACATTACTTATAACTTAGTCTGAACTCTGAACGCTGCTCTGTCACTTTTTGACTCTATTGCACAGCTATATTTTATGATAGACTGACCCAAGCAAGCAGCGGATCAACCTGCGGAAGTGGTGCATTGATACGTAGCATCAATCGATAGTGACGGTGCCTATCTGACTTTCTTTAATTATCCCGCTGTCTCTGTTTTTCTTCTTTGCCACGGTAACCCTCATTCATTTGAAAAGAATAATGAGGATGTATGAGGTAGAGACTAATTTTCTTCAAATTGATGAGGAAAGAGCGCATTAATTAATAATTCATTTATTAATATTGATACTTTGTGGCAGCGTATCGATAATGCATCGCTAAAGGAAGTGATATACAGTATGTTGCCATATCAATATATTGTCCCACCCCTACTCTGTACTCAATACTTGATAGCCTCCGCCCCTCTATAAGTTGATTTCGATTTTGCCAGCTTCCCGAAGATTTCTGACTAACCATGGCCTCTCTTTTCTGATTGGTCTGATGCATTTGTAACTTGCCTGTCAAACATGTCATGTACTTGCAACAGGTATATCAATGGGTTTCACAACGGCAGACCAGCAGCCTCCAGAGGGAGGGAGGGGAGGAGGATTGGTTGGATTTTCCTTCTTTTGAAGCTCTCATTGTAATTCTCAAATCCCACCTATAGCAGCTTTATGGAAACTCTTTTTATTTTGCACATGATTAGTTTTAGGGGGATATGAGACCAAATTGGTCCCACCGTAAAGGCATGTAAGTGTGAAAATCAGTTACGAGTAGCTACAGTGAGTGATAAACCGTTTTTTGATGTATGCCGTTTAATACCCTATCCCTTGTTTTATTACCATAGTACATTTTCTGCCTTCTCTCTGCGACAGAACTTAGCAGAATGAAAAGTTCCACCTGACCTTTTCATTCAGTCAAAAATTGATATCTGAACGTGTCTGATTTGGACGTGTTCAGTACTGAAAATCTCATTCTCCATACTCCATTAAAGATGTGTTTTAGCCAGCATTCCTGTACATAATTTCCCCATATTTCCCAACTGTGCTTCTAGCGAACACCTGAGAATCCATACATTGTAATAGAAAGGAAAATGTGGCACGCGAGACAACAATTAAAACACACAAAATGTGTTCTTTTGAAATCTCATGAAACTGTAGGACATATGTTCCAATCTGCTGTATTGTTACTGTTGATCAAAAAACGTAGACTAGTCGATGCTGGATAGCGTTGAATCAGGAAAGCAGGCTGTAATAATGTCATGGTGCACAGCAAGGGTTAAACGTATGATTTCACAAGCTCTACCACACATTTCAGGAATGGGAACCATAACAAAAGGGTAACAAAGCAGCACCACCCCTACAGGTAAATGTTAATGTGGATGTGTCCAATGGGAGTGCAGCCTTTAGCTGCCTACCTGCAGACACAGCTGGACATGGGGGAATACAATGAAACAGCAATGTGCTGCCAGCCAGTCTGTCTACCTGGGACACAGATGGGTGTGGTGGAGTAGGCAGATGCATGGAACTTAAGCACAAGTTTTTTTGGCTGACTTCCGAATGACATTCAATCATTTCCATTGATATCACCAAGGCATAGGTGATAGCTTCCACGTGTGCATATTTGCCCATCAGCAAACGTGGTTTATGCTTGTATTTTTTACTTTTTTTTAACTCTAATTTGTGTATTTGGATCAAGGGAAATTTAAACCTACTTAAAAACTAAGCAGCTTACGGATTTTTGTCAGGCAGAGCCTAATAAGGGTAATTTAAGCCATATGCTGTATTCCGCGGTTAGCTTGAAGTGTCAGCCATGACCAACTTACCAGAAAGTTGTTATTATGGGTGTTCTCTGTGCGCCCACCCAGATGGTCCATGCACCTGTTGACAACACAAGAGACAAAGGTTGAAAAGCTTTTCACCGCGCCATAATGTATCACCTGCTACAGAACATGCCTTGGTATTAAAGCAACAATCTCTAGTCTCTAGCTCTGTACTGTCGCTCTTTATCAGTGATTGATGCTGTACAATAATGATGCACTGTATGTACAGTATATAACTTTATTTTTATTGTGATGTCTTTGTTTGATCTTTCTGGAAACAGTGATCATTATTTCCCTGGAGAGACTTGGTCATTGACTAGTAGTAGTAGTAGTAGACTGCTTGCAATCGTCACAACTGTAGACCTACTCTGTAGCTGTTCCAGGCTGCTATAACATAGTATTACTAATAGTGTTCTTCAAGTCAATTTTACTCACAAACCTGTTTCTTGAACATGCATCGCTTAAGGGCTTTTCACACGAAAAGCGGCATCCCGCTCTCCGTCCCGCACCCTCCCGCACTGCCTCTCATGTGAAAGGCAAATCTACTTCCCAGGCTCGCGGAAGCGATGCGTCTCGTTTTGAGGTAACCATGAGACAGTTACAGTAACAAACCATGTAGATAAACTAAAAGATAAATGGATAAACAGTTTCTAAATAAACCTAGCCTACTTTATTTAAGAATTAAGACAAAATATTTGGTGAATATGATATGATATAGCATGTCATTGGTGCATTTTTCATAATTGTTTTTAAAATGATATCAACTGTAGGCAATGTCCAATAAACATGTCAGCGTATTTTCTGCATTTTCTGTCTTGTGTAGGTAGAAGCTTGTGAAAGGCGAGTAACAAAGGATCATTTCATGCCAATCCTGTCAGTTGGTTCGGTTGTGCTGCTTGCTAGCTTAGATCCTACAAGTCAAGAAGGCAAAATGTTTGTCCCGCCGCGCCGCCACCTCAAAAGTTCAATATATTTAATCTTGGAGGCGGGCGGGTGTGTTCTCGATTCATGCACACAAGGGTCAAAGTTCTCGGGACTACGCCCGCCCGCCATTCCGCCTCCCGACCCACCAGCCTCAGCCACCTAGCCTGCCCGCCTCTGATTGAAAATGAATTTAACACTAGCGGGTCCCGCTTCCCGTGTGAAAAGCCCTTAGGCTGTAGACACAGCACAATTTCCGCTGTCAGAGTTGCTTTAAATGATGTAATATCATCACTTGATGATAAACGGCTCTGTGCAGCCCTGTGTATTGATCTGAGGTTACTTGTCCAGCAGAGTTCCGGTCGAGGCCCTACAGTAGATGGCCTTAAGTCATGTTTTAACATTAGCGCAGGTGTTCCACTTGGGTTCCCTACTGTTTAAAACATATGTCAATACTTTATTTTTAGCACAGCAGTTAAACATTCTAAATACATTTTATTCAGTCAATTTTCATGTTATGTATTCATTAATATTCAATGTTTCTTAAATTATGTTTTAGATTGCTTTTTTAAATTATTATTACTGTAATACTTTACCTTTTTGGTGCACCTTCAGTAAGGCTCTGTTGTCAAATTAGTTGTGATTGAATTTCATTAAAAAAAACAATTATATAGGCCTATATTATACAAGTTTAAATGTGTTTATAGCCATTTTCACAATTGTTCCTGGTAATAACATGCATGGCCATGCAGGCAGCTAGTGATGTCCTCTATTCACACATGCAGCTCCATACAGGGACATTTACCTCTTGTGCCTGTTCACACATGCCCTGGTAATACCGGCATAGTACAATTGCCTGGACAGTCCAGCAGATGGCAGTAGCTAATGCAACACTTGTGTTTCTACATAAAGTAAATGTATCACATCATTTACATCCTTCAGTAGGTATTTTACACTGTTGTCAGCATTTTAGTCCAGTCTATGTAAAGCTTACATTAGTGTTGAAGACCTAATACAGTATGGTACATTAATTTATTATAGTTTACAAATAGTCTACAAAAGTTTTAGCTTTGTATTCTAACTAAGCATATTAAAACATGTTTATTTCCAGCAAATCTATTACAGCAATTTTGTTCACAGGGAACAGACGGTGCGACAGAAAGAGATTGTTGTTTGTATTTTTTAATTGTCTTGACAACCAGGACGGTCTAGCAAAACCAGTAAAACTCACGATGACTGTAAAGTTGCAGGCTAATGTTCAAGCCATATAAAATATGTATTTGTAACTTTTAAATACAGTCTTGTGATTGATTTGCACATTCCAGGTGAACACTTCTTGCATCAGAATTAAGTGCTTGTACCTTCATTAGTCTTCATTTGCCATACCGGTATTTTCCCTGTAATGTTACTAGGTCACGACTCACAAGGTGGGAAATTGGGGAAGCGGATAAACAGGAATATCGACCCCTGTTCCTTTCACACATGACCCCATGCAGGAACGGTCCCTGTAAAATACAGCAATATAGGACATGTGGGGAAAAGGGCTTATGATGTACTGTACTGACAAATGCTTGAATAAAATAATCACAGAACACACAGAAGTTCACTTTATATTAGATTATGTGAGAACATGAAAGCATTATTTGCAGTGGTTCCTTTCTTGGGACAGAAAATAAGGCATTTGGTTTACAGTTACAGTTTACCTGTACTTGATTATTTGTGTGTGTGTGTGTCAGTCTCTGCAGAGAATCTGGAGAAGATCCTAAGGCAGATGGAGAGGCAGCTGTTACAACTAGAAAAATACCTAGAGACTTTCTCTTCCCCAGATGACCCCAACGACATGTTCCTAGCCAAAATGGCTATATCCTTTACACCCCGCATATTGTTGTTGCCGTGTTCCTTTTAGGGAATTATTTATTGCAGATGGATTTTAGTTCCAATATGTTAGAATGGCATTACTGTTACTTTGGGCACATCAACTGGCCCACTGTGACCTAAAGTAGGTTATATTGACCTAACATTGTAGATGGCAAAGCAATTTGAAAATGAAATAACTCTTGTGACTTAAAATAGCCAAATATCCAGCTGATGAGGTCATCTTGACCTTTTATGTGATTGGAAAAAGGTCTTTGCTACCTCACTCAGCCATTTGTCCTCTTGAATGGAAAATACTTTAGCTGTTTTGGTTCAGCTTTTCCATCTTCGGACTTTCTTTATTCTGCACAAATCTACAGCTTTCAAGGTGTGTTGGCTTGAAACCGATGGCAAATGTCCAGTTCCTTCCTTCGTGGGATGCCTACAAACAATTGTATTTCAGAAATAATTAGAAGCTGAAGAGAGTTGACTTCATAAAGTGAAAGGAGAAGGGTAGTGTAGCCTATTGTTGTACCTATGTATGATAATATGTAATCCAGTGTGTTTGCAAAGGGCTGTGTAGGCTATTTGTAAACAATTACCCATGAAAGTACGAGTGGTTTCACATGGGCTTTCAGGAATACCAACCAAGCAGCCGCCCACTATTTTACAACCACCAGCACTCCCTAGTAACAATCTAGCAACCACCAGCTACTCCTTACAAGCCACATGTTGATAACAATTGTAACTGCTATTGTATCACCTAGTACACCCTAGAAACTACTAGCAACAGCCTTGGAATCAAATGCCTGGCAGCCAATTATGGAATGGTGGTGCTGACGCTCACCGAAGCACGGTCTTTCTTGTTATGCGTCCTCCACCCGTTCCAGCTGTCCCGTCCTGATAGTTGACAGTTATCCGCATCCAATATTGGCAACCATGTTAATTATTCACTGTCCGCCTTAGTGTGTCTCTGAGCGCGTGTTCAATAATACATCCTCCATGTAGTTTTGATCAGTGGCCTCGGGGCTGGCACATGTATGAGGCAGTGCCTGTTTGCACGGCAGCAGTTAGCCTAAGACCTCGGTTTGAGCGTCTGACTCTTAACTGATACATGCGCTGACAATAGGTTTGACAGCTTTGTCTCGAACACTCCACTGTCCTGTCACCCCGATGACAACTGGAAGAGGGGGTTTCACCTCAGAGACTCATTAAAACCGCAGTTGAACTCATCTTCCAGGGAACATGAGCAGGTAAAGGTGGCAGCATCTCAACAATGCTTCAGTACAAATCAAACGTTCAAACCCAAAGTCTTAGCATTCTGCAGGTCGTACTTGAAATAAATAGCTTACCGAATGGCTACACGCAGCTTCATATGTTGCAGAGGCAGAGTGTATCATTGTTGTGGCCTGCCGCCAAAATAGACTTCCTCTACCTCGACATCAGCCCAGCAGTGTGGGAAGCAGCGGGGGACCTCCATACGTAGAGTCGCTTTGGTATACTGTATACTATTCCAGTAGCAGCTGTACGGGAGCAGTTGGTGGCAGTGGCATTTATTTTTTTCTTCAACATGTGGCAGTCGGCAACTTGGCCAAGGAGAAGGAGAGGAAAGTATTCCCAACGATGCGTGGTGACAGAAGTCACAATATGGGTTACAGTCTCAGATGTATTTGAAAAGCAGTACAGTAAACGCAGGGTAAGGTGAAAACAAAGTAGAAAGGCAAAATGTCTCCGGCCATTGATTTGCTTCACTCATGTGTTGGCATGGCGCTGTTGCACACATACATTGTAACAGCATACAATGGCAGCGCCCTTTTGACGTGGCTGTTTCATTCCCACTATACACTGTGGATCGACTGCTGCACCACGCACGGTACAGTATGTGAGCACCGCCTACCGCCCATGCTTCCAGCTCGTCGCTCTGTTTTGGCCCTAGCAGAGCTGGGCTGAGTAGCCGTGGCGACGTTGGAGATATTTCACACTGCCAGACCTATTGAATTTACTCTCCCTCCCCTCCCCCCTCTCTTCCTTTCCCTCTCCTGCACTGTGGTCACGTGCTTCTCTCTCCCCGAGCCTCTGGCTTGGACGGAGCCACTGACAAGTCAATCTGGGAGCAGCACCTATTGAACAGCATTTACCCAGCACTGAATAGCCAGTCCCAGCCCCAGCCAGATTCTACTGGGGCCAGACAGCAAATAGGTCCATCAATTGAGCCATAATGTAGGGGCACAATAGGGGCCAGAAAGACTGCCCACACACCTGCTCTATCCCGACACACACGCACACGCGCCTCATTTTGCCTCTGGTGTTCCAACAGGATTGTTTTGGTGTAGCTTTCATTAGCCTTCACATTTACCTAAAGGAATAGTATTATCTATCTAATTATGATTAGGGATCATTTAAAATATGAACAGAACATTAACCTGCTTGACTTTCCCAGAATAGTGCTTCCACGCACATGTCATTTTCCTTGTGTGCGGTCTCTGACACTCTTTACCTGAGAGCTTTGTGTGTGTGTGTGTGTGTGTTACTATGCTGTACCAATTGTTGTTTTACTATGGTATACAGTGTTGAGATATACATTATTTTTATTTGGGTGTGGCTGTATAAATCGTTATGTGAGTTAGATATTCTACTGACACTGACACATCTAGGTGCAGCGTAACAAATACAGGTTTGTGTCTGCACACACACAAGCAACCACATGGTCACCATCACCGTGGATGTTTGATTAGAATGGGATATATGGTGTTCTCCCTCGTATGCTTGGACTATATTGGTCTCACGGGACCAGCCCAGGGCATGCACAATAGCGTTTTAATTGTGCACGTCAAGTATATTTATTGAGTGATGAGCTATGAGAGGGAAGATCTGGCAGGTACTGTACATTCAAGGCTTGGTACTCTACTGTAGGTCTAAGTCTGCCCTGGCATGTATTGTACAGGTAACCAAATGTTTGTGGCATAACAAAACATCACCGTAAACCCCTTTTGGGATGGTGCCCAAATTATTGATCGTCATGGCAGTTTGTTTGAAGTTTATGCTGGAGTTAGATTCATTGTTTATATGAGACTTAATTTGTTCCCACGTGGACAGTGATGTGTGTTTACTACCCTAAAGGGTACACAGTCCAAAACATATAAAATGTTTTGGAATAACTACTCTATTTCCACAAATTATATGGTTGATATCAGTGACCAGCAAGGCTGCACTTTGTGTGACAGTAGACCACGAACAATGCCTAGCAGACGTGTTCGGTGGCATGCACCCAGGGACAACTGAGCTATTGACGTGGACCTGTTAAAGGATGAGTATGTCATTTGCTTCAGAAGCACATTTAGTATTATTTCTTGAAATTCTCTTTACACCCGATAGCAATGACAAAATTAAATGCT
>JAODUH010000018.1:1843926-1854763 GCA_027564835.1 Typhlichthys subterraneus
AGAGAGAGAGAGAGAGAGAGAGAGAGAGAGAGAGAGAGAGAGAGAGAGAGAGAGAGATTCCACATTATGCTGAAGGGCAGGGCAATGAGAGACACAGGAGGGGCTTGCAGGAAGGGGAGGAGGAGTGATCGGGGTTTGAGATGATGAAGAGTTAGTTGCTCTGGGGCCTGGTTTAATTTTAGCCAGAGCTCAGCCTAGTTCATGCATACCGTTATGGCCAGCCTCCCTGGTGGTTTCCCACTGCACTGTACCTTCCACCGCAGCAAGCAGGCAGCCTGGACCAGTGTGTGTGTGTGTGTTGCCCTGTGGAGATTGAATTGTGATTGAATATGTGTGTGTTCCCTTTTCTTCATATTGTCTATGACAAATGTGTTGCAATAACTCTCAGGGAAAGCGACAAATTGCACATGAGAGCATTATTTAACATCCCCTACATGGCTCCAAGCGATGAACTATTAAGACATCAGATTGGGGAGCAAATGGAGACACCCCTGCATTCAAAGATGCTTGACTGGCCCAAGGAGTGGCCTCCGAGTCAAGCTAGCATGGGGGAATAGATAGTTGATTAAATACAGGTTAATGTTGTGCTGATCACTTTAGGGTCAGCCTCCTTTATGATGGTGGCGTAAAATAGATGAACGTTATTTGTCGGTGAAGTGGAGTAACACTTTAGCGTTAACGTGCAGGCTTTCTTATTTCTGTTGCAAGAAAACACATGGATCTGTTGCGCGGCCTCTTCTAATTTCTGTTTTTCAATCATCCCATCGCCTGACCGGTGCCACTTAACTCCTCTGTGTGACCAGCAGTGGGCGGATCGTTTGAGTGAAATGGCCGTAGACGTTAGCCCGAGTCCCAATAGATGGTGTAGAGGTCCGTGCGTCGTCTGCAGGCTGTTTGTCCAGACAATGGGAAGTGTGAGCCATCTAGATGTGTGGTTTAATAGACGGTGATTGAAGTTTCACTTGAGACAGGAAGATAACAGCCTGCTGGAGGTCCCCCGCTCTCCACTGATTCCACTCCTCCCCTGAGTTGTTCCCTTTTAGATTCTCTGGGTCGGAGGAGCACCAGGTTTTGTTTACCTCCTTCAATTTGGTGCAAACACACTTGTGCTGTGTAAACTGTTTCCCTCAATTACTGTTTTCTTTCACGGCAGACAGATGTGTGCGGAGGTGAAATGAGGAGGTACACATTCCTCTTAGCGCTCCTTAAATAGCCGCCGCCCAGTCTGCTTCTTTGAGGCAGAATAAAGTGCGAGCTGAGCAGCAGAGAGCCGTGGTCCCGAGTGGAGTGGAGAGAGACGGGCACAGTGCTCACACCCGTCGCTCCGCCATCAAAGCCGCCACGCGTCTCTCGGTTAGCGTCCTGTGATGCTGCTCCTTCCATGCTCCTCACCTCCTTCCTCCCAACCCCTCAGTGTCACCTTTCATGAGCCCAGATCACTGTTTCAAGCCCGCTTCACAGGTATTAGTCTCCGCCTGCTTCCATTCCGCCCCGCATGTTTGTGTGTGTGTGATCTCACTGCATGCGTGTGTGTGTGTCTGGGGAGGGTATCTGAATGAGCTACAGTCTAAAAAACCGAAACACCTCTCCACTTTAGTTGTGTGAACCGGTTTTGTGTCTCCGTCTGTCTGGGGTGCCTTTGATTGAAGTGTAAAATTGGACTGTTTGTGCTCCCATATAATCCTGAGTTGGGAGATCTGAGTCAGTTGTGTTGCCCCCACCCCCACCCCCACCTCTCTGTTTCACTGTCGCACTGTTTTATGTTCTTGTGAAATGGAGTCAAGCGGGGTGCTACGCACAGACACACACACGCACACACACTGCAGGTTGCGGCCGATTGATGCGCTCCTTCCCCGCTCGCCTTCCCGCTTGCGTGCGTGCGCGCGTTGTTTACTGTTTAGCAGCGCGCGGCGGCCGTCTGTGTGTTTTGCATGTGTTGTGGGGGAGTGCGAGGGAGCCGGCTTCCTGTGATGAATTGCCACGGCGGCGGAGACATATTTGGACTTTGGAGGAGTGTTAGTGTTCCCTTAGAAACGCTTGCTACCTGTCTGCATGCGTGTGTGTGTGTGCACTGCACACCCAGCGACGAAGGGCTGGGACCGCATTAGCCAAAGGAGTAGAGCGACACACAGGAATGCAGGCATGCTGGGAAGTAGGACATCACCAAGCCAGCTTGTGTTTGCGTGCGTGCGGGTGTGGAGCCTATACCAGGAGCCTGTCTCAGTGGGGAGCCTGTGCCCTGGATGTGTGGGGCCAAGCCCCCCCCCCTCCCTCCATATTGCTCTGTGTTGCTTGGGGTTCCATCTGCAGGTACTGTATACCAGGGAGAGGCTGCACGTGCTGCTGGGGAGTATAGGCAGGGGACACGCGTTAGGTTAGTGGGCCCCGTGGCAGCAGCAGTCACGGGTAATTTGGCTCACCATGGAGGAGATTCACACTGACGGAGATTGAGCAGTGCTGGGGGCCTCTGACAAGGGAGGTGAGGCTGATAACGGGAGCTGGGTAACAGCCAAGCAGGGAGAGATGTATCCCCTCCAGTGGACAGCCAGGGACTGTGATAGGGGACGGCCAGCCCGCTTAGCGTTCATATTTCTCAAGGTGGAGCAGCACTGTTGTAGCTTCAGTTTAATATCGCTGTGAGAGTCAGTCTGCAACGCCTAGGAATCATTTTGAATGTGTCCGAGTAGCAACTGAACTTGGCAATCAGCTAATCAGTTGATGGCTGTACGGGCGTGGTTTAGGTGTGCCGACAGCGGAAACGACCAGATGGTTCAAAGAACTTACTGCCAAGTAATGTTTTAGAAAGTACCTGCCCTTTACACACACTTTCCATGGACGGCTCATAGCAATGAGTCTGGCATGTCAGGTCAGCAGAGCCAGTACTGTAGGACTAGACAAACACGCTCTTTAAATGGGGAGTGATTTACTGTACTGAACAGGCCCTATCTGCTCTGTATTACGTGGCTTACTGCCGGGTACACACATCAAGCGAAGGGAGAGTCACACTAACCATGTCCTCTGCACGTAACGCATCGTTCAGAGTCATCTAGAACCCACGGCCGTGATCCGAGAGCTCTATCTGAGCACCGCTGCAGCGCGCCCGTCATCGCTGACTGACAGTTGGCATTTTGCAGCGCTGATAGGTTGAAAAATGGAACGAGGCATTTTCTTTCAGTCACAAGACAAGAGGCTGTGTAATGGAAATGGCACAAGGAGCAGGCCACTATAATGTGCGTTCATAGGACGATAATCTTTCTTGTCTCTCCTCCCTTAGAATTATGCTGCTTTTATTCATGTACAGTATTGTAATAATGGTAATAGTCACATTTTAAACCCATTCTATAAGCAGTAAAAATAACAATATTGTAGAAAGTATATGTATAAATAACGTAAATGGACACACTTTTTTTCCATTCAGTCATCACATCACATTATTGCGCACGTGTGCACCCACGCACACGCGTGCGTTGTTCTGTGGACCATGTAGCATTACGTATCACCATTGTTTCAGTGTGACTCGGAGGGCGAGATGGGGGGGAGTGAAGGAAGGAGCAGAGGTCTTATATCAGAGCAGTGTCCTCCTCCTCTCCAGCTAAATCACTGTTGAGACCTGGCGGTCACACCGTTGGCCCAGGGTACAGCTTGTTCTCTATTGGAGCAAATGAAGCTGCCGCATGTAAAAGCCATGCACTCCAATGAGAGGAGGTGGCGGGTGGCAGCAACAAGAGATGGGAGGTGTGCTCCACCTTTGCTTGCATGTGTTTCTTCATGTCCTGCCATGGCAGTACCACACTAGCCTGCTCTGTGTTCATGTCTGCTATATGCACCATTACAGTACCGGCCAGCACACACATCACATAGCAGCAATAGTGTTTGCCACACTCGCAATAAGCCAGCCAGATCTCCTTTACATTTGATGCACCTCCTACAACCGTACTGTGCTACACACTGTTTACTGGCTATAGTCCCCATAAGGAAATGGATTTTATAGTAATTGAGCACTCATGAAAAGCAAAACGTTGACAAAGAAATGCCCCTCGTACAAAGAAAATATGCTGTGTCTGTTTGAGAGCATGTGGGACATCAATTCAGATCTGACAAATAATTAAAAGTAACGCACCCTTTTCCCCCTGCTAGTCATCATTCACGATGTAGGCGTCTGCATCAAAGTGTTCTAATCGTATGCAGTGAAAGCTATCCATAATCCATGTGGCTCAATGAAGGTGATAACAGTAGGAGGCCAACATAACGAAAAGCTTTGATTGTTCACTGAATTAGAAACTCCCTGATTGTAACATTACACTGTTAATTAGAGTGAAGTGAAGAAAATCAGCTTAATTTGTAGTTGTTTTCTGTGGATGATTGTAGAACTGGAGTGTTTTGATTGACCTGCTTTTGTTTTCTTATAAAGATAGTATAATGATACTCCATAGCATTGTTAGCCTCAGCGCTTTCTTACATTTACTGTAGTTTAAGATACATAGTTATTGTGTGATCAGTCAAACTCAAATGTTAATATTTATTGTTTTGGTCATTTGCAAATGCAGAGTCATATTTTAATCCTAAATATGATTTGGCCTCATCAAACAGTATTTGTCAGTGTCATAACATTTCACAGTAGGTTTTGTAGAAATGTGAATGATCAAATTTGATTTTGACAAAGTGTATTTCTCCCCTTAGAGTTTAGAGGGAAACGGCAAAAGATGCAGTTGTTCTCACACATGCATCACCAGACCTGCCAACCTGTACACATTTTGCGTATCAAGTACGCATTTTGACATCAAAGTACGCTGGTACGATTTGTCACTTGAAAATATGCTAAAAGTACACAAGTATGATCAGATACCGTTAACTTCTAGAATATATTTGGTTTGACCAACAAGCATATAGGCTGCCGAAAACCAAAAGAGTTCGACCAATCATCGCACCTCCCCATTGCCTTCACCCACCTACGTAAAAGATATTCAGATGCAGTGATAAGCAGAATCTTGCATTTAAAGACGCGCTCTACACCTACCTTGACAGACAGTGGTACGGTATATTTTGCAAGTCAGTGTTGAAGTACACCTTGTCCTATTTGATTTACAACAATTTTGTGACTTTTAACTATTAAACAAGTTTTCATGTGCTAAAAACCTTTTGTTAACGTTGAGTATTTCTGGCCGACGTGTAATGTCAAGTAGTTAGCTCAAAGATGAGCTTGCATTACCACACATGTATGGACATTCAGTTGGCTCAAAAGTGGTAGCAGTTCACTTTATTTGATAGTGAAGTAAATAAAATGCTATGTAAATATGAAAATTAATTAGTCTCATCTGTGCGAGCGTGATACACATTTTACACACAGCTTATTGCCTCGGATCTGCTCGGGTCGGGTGCATATGCGCTAATAGGGAAATCCCATACTTAAGCAGCTGTCCGTAATACTCCACGAATGTCAGAAGAAGTAAGTCCAATAAAAGTTGCTAAAAAGTTTAGTAATTACAAAATATACAGCCATGAACATACAGTAATTAAGCTGTATTGCCTATATGCTAAATACAGCAACAGTGTGAAGCCAACATGTCTTAAAGGGACAGTAATCAAAATATGACACAAAGTAAAGCAGTTTTCCTATGCTAGTCTAAGGTGCATTAATGAAACCGCTTTTTAACACCAATTATATGGATATATATATCATTAAATAATTTAGACACGTAATCCATTGTATAGTAATTATATTATTCCTTATGAATTCTGTACATAATATAAACAGTGCTTACTAGACTTGCTAGAGGTGACAAGTTTTCCTTCCTATAGAGAGTAACTTTAAGGGCATTTGCTAAGAAAAAAAGTATCTCTATTCGACACTGTAGCCTGCAGTAAAAGTAGTGTAATAAACATGCAATCTGCTTCTAATTCCACCAAAAATTGACATTATTTAATCTATGTTCTGTAATTATCTGTGTGAGTCTTATAATTATGTTTTAACTGGAGGACTGAACAGAACAAGTTGTCATCAATAGGCCTAATGTTTGTCAAAGTACATGTGCTCATAAAAAAAGAATAATGCATATCCTAGGTCCCATGTAATAATATGCAGCTAATTCAGCACATCATTGTTGCAGTTAAGTCAGTAAAGCATTGTCAGATGATGAGTGAGGAAAGCAGCATTAACCCTAAACCCCCAAAAAAAACATTTTTCAATACCAGGAGAATATATAGATTTATAGATTTGGTACAATTCTATAATTGCGATCAGACGCTATATTGTATATGAGAGTTGAATCTCCTGTTTGCCGCGCACACCTGGTACTGGTAGAGGAGTCCAAGGTTAGCAGCTCTGCATCACATGTATAACTTGTTTCAAACACCAAGGTCTCTGTGTATGACATTAGAATGCACCAAACATTCATAAAACAAATGAGTATTGACCACAATCGCCTATTGCGGCTGAATACAAATGCAGTGTCAATACACTTGCATAGTAAATGAGAAGGGTGTCCCTGTGAAGCTGTTATATTTGCCCTACTGAGAATATTGCACCCACACACTGCTCTAAGTCAATCCTTACTTGACACAACTTTGTACCATCTGCTGCAGTTTGAGAACCACTGTTTAATAAGATAGGCGCAGTGTTGAAAGGACGCACGCACGCACGCACGCACGCACGCACGGTAGGCACAGCATAAACCTTTGCTTGACAACATGCTGTATGTGTCCCTGAACATTTCCATGTCCCGCCATCTATTTTCTCCCCGCTCTATGGAGGCTGTTTTCACTGCAAATCACGGGCCAGGTCCATCATTCTGCCTCAGGTGTCATGGCCAGGTTTCCTGGGCTTGCCTTCACAGGGCATGATTTAAATGTCATTCTAGGTACTAGCTGCATTCTTTCTTCTTCCACTCTGCACCTATGTCTTCCTCATTTAGCCGCTTGTTTGCTCAAAACAAGGCTTTGTTATGCCGTGTCATGATTTTGAAGTGCTACAAACAATAAATTATAGTGGAGCTTTGTGAGAACACACACACACACACAGGGATATTCATACTTCATGCTTGCATGCATCAATTCTCTGCCATACCACTGGCTGATTAGATTAGTGCATTAATGAGCAGGTGTAAAGGTTGACCTTCCAAAGTGTATTGAGTGCATGTGTTCTTTCTAAAATTATAACAGTAATGACTGGAGACCTTTTGACCTGTGTTCAGAAGCTTGGGTGCTTCTGAAGCTCATCCATAACAATGTGTCCCTCCACGTCCATAGCCAAGGTTAACAGATGCATCCATCTACAGTGTTTATTGGTCGGCCACAGCGTCAGTCACTTCCTGCCGTCCGTACCAGCGTAAACAGACCTGCCTTGATCGAGGATAGTACGCTGCGCACACTTCCCCGGCAATAGAGTGGCCCGCTGTTGTATGCCCCTAATCGTTGCAATTGCTATGGCAACCCTCGCAGATGATTGAATGTCTACCTTATCTGATTTTCTCTCTCTCTCTCTCTGTCTGTGTCTCTCTCCCAGAGAACGATGAGGCTGGAGTGATGGATTGTTTGCTGGAAGCCCTACAGTCTGGGGCGGCATTCAGAGACCGCAGGAAGAGAGCACCGAGGCCTAGAGGTGAGTCTTGTATGCCTAGCCTAACCCTACCAGCACACACGCACACACACACACACACACACACACACGCACTCTTGAAGCTGTTGGTGGAATGTTTTCCTGAGTTGTACTAGTACCTACGTGAAATATCATCACATTACGTTTCAGTTTGTTTATAGTTGACATGCTGGCTGTCACTTTTACACAGACATCGCTCTAGTGGCCTGTTTCATTCTTGTTCAATAAAAGTCAGGGCATTTGCCATTAACAAGAAGACACTTGACACACCCAGTTTAAACGGCGTCTCTTTCTGGTTGGATAAGGGGATTTGTGATGTCGTGTGTCCCTGTGTGAGTGTCACTGTATTGTGCCCACTGCCCCTCCCTACAGACAAGCAGCTACAGACAATCAGTCCCAGATCCTTCCGCCAGGTTCTCAGGCCTGTTAACCACGGTAAAGCATCGAATCAAGAGCGCCGAGCTCCAGCATGCTAAACTCTATCTGCCTCTCTGTCTGTCAGAAGCTTGTTTCTGCCGCTGATTGCTTAAGCGTGTCGTGTCTCGCATGCAGCGGAAATTCGCTCTTCACAGTTTGTGTGTTCTGCTTGCTTTATTCGACACTTTGCCTTTTCATGACCTTCTGTGTGGAAATTGTTCAGTAATAATGGTCCATAATAGTATGTGTGTGTGTGTGGGGGGGTTGTGCGTGCACGAGTGTGTCTCTTCGATACTTCCTGAGAGTGACAAGCTGATGGGATACTAATTAGTCCAAATTAAATTGTCTTGAATTATTCATAGTTGCGAAAGGATATTGTGCTTTTACCTGTTGCGAAGATAAACAGCAACTTTCTCGTCTCGTCAGTGGCTTTCCACAATCATTATTGAGGCACTTAAAAAATTACGATGTAACCCTATTACCTCTCATTGCCCGTAATTAGAATCCCTGTGAGCTAGGTATGCGCTCACATGAATAAAATGACTCATGCTCAATCCACCCACATCAGAGATGGCAATGATAAAGGGCCTTGCTCTGTTGTGCTGCTACGACTTATCTGAAATTAGATTGGAGGACGGGGAGATGCAGAGGGTGGGAGGAAAAAGACTGATGGAGAGCTGGCCGAGACCAAGAGGAATGGCGTGGGAAAGGAAGGCGGGGAGAGATGGATGGTAAACGTGAGGGAGAGGTAGAGGAAGAGAGAGATGTTACAGGGAAACGGTCGGGGTGTGCTTGTGAGAACCAGCCTGCCCGGGGTGTCTTAACAAGGAGGGTGTAAGCGTGTAAGCATGACCCGGGTGCCATCCATCACAGCTCTCGCTCGCTCGTTCTCTCACTCTCGCTCTCCCTCCCTCTCTCGCTCTCTCTCTCTCTCTCCCTCTCTCTCTCTCCCTCTCTCTCCCTCTAAGCTGCCCTCACATGTCCCTCAGCAAAAACAAACGAAGGGCAGCCCGGATGGCGTCAGAGCCGCTGCTCTTTCCACCCCCCACCCTGGCATCAGGATCAGGTGTGTGTGTGTGTGTGTGGAGAACGGAAGGTCCCGAGCCCCCCTGCCAGGCAGACCCAGCCCGGCATCATCATGCCCACCCTCCAGGCTGAAGCGTGCCACTGTCAGGCCTCGGCCTCACTGCCAGCCTCCCAAAGCAAACACAGCTAATTAGTTTCCCTCCGCCCGGCCCGGCGACCAGCTCAGCCTACTGCGGCTCGCCCATTCATCTTAATTTCCCCCCTCTGCCATCTGCCTCTTAAATAACACACTCCTCCTCGTCTCTCCCCGCTCCCGCGGCCCACGCTCCTCTCCTGTCCTCCGCTGGCCGCTCATAATTACCTCTTATTGGTACGGAGCCTCCCCCGTCTCCCCGCCTATTTCCTCAGCCTCTCCTGTGGCGAAGCGTTGCCCCATAATTGCCCCCGAGGTTCAGGGGGCAAGAGTGAATGAGCCCCTCCAGGATGTGCTCTCTGGTTTTGGGTGGGGAGGGTGTGTGTGTGGGGGGAGTGGGGGGTGGGGGGTGGTGTAAAGATTAGTCAGCAGAACACACATTAAAACAGCTGCATTTACTGACTACGCACACACACGCATGCACGTGCAAACCCCCTTCCCCCCTGCTGTTTTAAATACCCCTTAATAATTGATCTCAGGGGTGTTGCCGCACTCCAGTGGAGCAGCAAAGAGAATTAAAACAGAAACATCTGCGTGAGGGGAAACTGTAATTAGCAGGCGGGTGGGAAGGAAGGGGGGGGGAGGGGTGGTAGTTCTGAATGGTCAATGTGTACAATGTGTACACGAGGGACTGTGGCCCCCCCAGCGGAGCCTGGGCGTCCATGGAGACGCATGAGCCTGAGCCCCCACTGCCGCTCACTGTAGCGCTTCTAGCACGGTGAGGCCCAGGTGCCTGTGGCTGCCTTCCACCAGACAACCGGATGGAAGTGCTTACACGTTGTAAAGCAGGGGATTGTGGCTCCTTTTAACCTCCCCCGGTCTCCACGCGCGCGTGATCCGCTCTACCGTATGCATGGTCACCCCCAACCCAAGCCAGGCTCTTCCCCTGGCTGTGGTCCCGTCCGCAGCAGTGTTTACAGGGGCCCTGGCCCTCAAGCCTCTGTCTCTCCTGTATCCCACTCCCCTCCTCTTAACCCGGCTCAGCTCACTCCCAACATGAGCCAGCAGTAAGGTGTTTAGCTGGATCCTGTGCTCTCCCCCTGAACACACACACACACAGGCTCCGGGGGATGAAGGTAAGCAGGCTTTGTGGTGGCTACGCCCTGGGTTAGGATAAGGATCTGGGGCTCTGGGGCCCTGGGTCTCCTCGACACTTGAAATTGGATTGGGCTCCACAGAATGATGGATCGATGGTGGTTAGCCACACAGGTGTAAGAGACTTATTGAATCTATAAAGCAGCCATAGCTTTTTAACTGTGTCCTTCTAGAAACATCTCTCCAGGCGCTCTCTGGTCATTTCAGATGTATTTATTTTTTTACAGGCCCTCCTTTTTCGATGGCTCCCCTTGCTGTGTGTGTGTGTGTTGTATGGACCCACAGCATACTGTACTTTTACTAATGGAACATCAAATCTATTTGTGTGTGGACACATCTGGTAGATTATGTCAGCATGTGTGTTGCCATCCCTCCATCCCTGTGATCCATCAGAGAGAAGGGCGTGTAGAAGATCTAACTCCATAAAGGAGTAAATGTCTCTGTCTGTCTCTCTCTCTCTCTCTCTCTCTCTCTCTCTCTCTCTCTCTCTCTCTCTCTCTCTCTCTCTCTCT
>JAODUH010000018.1:1854863-1876433 GCA_027564835.1 Typhlichthys subterraneus
GTTTGGGGTCCCCTGCTGGAGCTGCTGCCCCCGCGACCCGACTCTGGATAAGCGGATGAAGATGGATGGATGGATAAGTTTCATCTCACCATCCTAGTTCACCTGTCTCCTTTTTAACCCCGTTATGATCCTGTTACAGTCGCAAAACACTGGTTGGCTTTCCTGCCAATGATGTCAATTTCACATCTGTCAATGTCTCTGTGTGTGTGTGTGTGTAGTCCAGAGTTAGCAAACGTGAACTCTGAAGTCAAGTGGAAATTTAACATTTGCATATTGTAAATGTCATTTTTGTCTATGAAATGTGGAGACTTATCTAGTGTTGGCTTCTAGTCCTGGCTCTCTCTGCAAGTTGAAAGGTGCTCGTAGCCACAAATCTTCTGAACTCTGGAACCAGTGTTTGACATCATTTTGAGTCACATTGCCTGGTATATCTCCCATGTGACCTTTGAAACCCTAGGAGAACAGATCAAGGTGCATACTTTTGAATATTTACTTTACCACATTCATTTTGTATGACAACTGTATCTCTGGTAATATTGCCTATTTCAATCAATGTACTGAACATATTTATTTGACCGGATCTGTTTTTCTTTGTATGTAGATTAGTGTCAGTACATGGGGGGACAGGGGATTATATTTTGTTATTTAATTACATTTATTTTTAATCAAAATATCTCAATATAATGGTCCAATAGGGTCTGATAGTATCTTCCCATGTGCGAGTGTTTAGAAAGGGATAACTCACTGTTTCCTGTGTACTTTGACACTATTTACACAAGTTGCTTCTGTGCATCCACTGCTGCTGTGTAATTCCAATGTGCCATGCTAATGTCACACATGCATTTGTTGGTGGTGTATGCTCAGTGGGATTGAAAGAGGCGGACCGCAAGAAGGAAGGTTGTGTGTCTCCGCAGAGAGCGCAAAGGCAGTGTTGAGGGAGGCCTGCTGGCCAACAGATGGGCTTTGTCAGAGGGCGCAAGAAAGAGAGGAGAACAGCAGAGACATGGCGGCTGATGCGGCCGTCCGTAATGTGATATGGCACATGCGATTTTATTTTTAGGACACAAGGCCTCAGAACGGTAGGTTTTCTAGGGTTTTGAGTAGGTTGATCTTTTAAAATATTCAACTTCAATGAAATATGGAGCATGACTCCGGGCTGATCATAAGTCTGTTTTGCGCAGGACGGCCCCTGCATATTGAGAGCCAGTCTCAGTGTTAAACACAAAGCCCACGTATCACCTGGCAGCAGAAACAACAGCAAAGACAAACATCATCAGTCTGTCGAAGGGAGAACTCGAAAGGAGAATTCAGTCGAATTTTTGAATTGCCTTCAGATTTCACTGAGGGACAGAGGCAGCGTCTTCTAACGCGTCTACTTCCAGGCAGATAAAGTGCCCTCTCTCCTCCTGAATGCCATAACTAAATGTTTCCCGTTTATTTCTCTCAGCCTAACCTCGGCCAGAGGCACCACCCTGCTGATATTAATGCTTGGGCTGGATTATTTTATATATCCTTTCTTAGGAAATGTCAGAATTATAATTGTCTCAGTCCAGTCCAGATATCACACTTCCCTTTTTTATTTGACAATGGCATACCAAATGTGTTGCCGGTTTTATTGTCCAACAGAGGCAGCCAAGTCCACTTGGCACAGCGGTGTAGGTGTGGTTGTAGGTGTGTGTGTGAGAGAAAGAGAGAGGCCTCAATATGTATGAGGTTAGACAATTCTGTATGTTAATAGACCACCTCATTAATCCACAATAGTATTGACTGGTTGGAATCTGAGGGAGGGCATTCCTGTCCTTGTGTTTGCCTGTGCGTGCGTGCGTGTGTGTGTGCCTGCATGCATGCCTATGCATCTGCCTGGGCATCTTCTCTCTGTGCGCATGTGTGGGGCCAAGGATCAATATTCTCCCTGCCCGTTGTTCCAGGTGATGTGTGCTGCAGAGAGACAGACTGACACCTGTAGTGAGCTATGCAGCCACCGAGGGGGACATACATATGTATTAGAGTAGGCCTGCTGGGGATATTTACACACAAACAACCACGGGTAGTGCAGCCTCAATCCCCACCATGTTTAATTCATATCACAGTGGGGCTATACACCTGTATCAATAAAATAGCCTGTGCTTATTAGGAAGGGAGAGTTGGATGTGCTTGTACGTGCACTGAGAGAGAGAGTTCACATGGCTGGCCAAACATGCAGAGAGAGAGAGATGGAGAGAGAGAGAGAGAGAGACTTGATCATATGTGTTTCTCTGAATGTTTCAGAGAGAGACCCCAGGAGATGGTGTTTGTTCCCTGTATGATGAGCGCATTCTCAGTCCATTACCCTGCATGTAGACGTAATTACACTAAAGCAGCAGTAAGAGGCCAGCTTGCTGCAGCCACCTGCCACGTGGCTTTCCATTTTTGCACTGCACACTGACTGACAGATCACTGTCATACTTCTAAAACTATAAATGCCTGCAGGAAAAGCACACACTTTGCGCGAAGCATGTCATGTAAGTGTGACTTGCGTTCCCTGTGCACAACTGGCATTTAGTTCACAGGCGTTCTCCTTCATTCACACAGAAAGATGTGAATTGGAAGGCATACTTGAGGAGCTACATGATCTCCTTTCCTGGCAGACATCATGCTGACAGTGCAGAGAACACGTGCCATTTTCGCACAGCCCTCTTCCAAGCTAACAGCTCTTTTGTACTAGATCTTACCGCACAAAACATGTGGACAAAAACACAACCAAGAAGTGAATATTGCTTTTCCATGTCTTCATGAAACCGTACAGCATCACTATCTAAAGAGTATTTCTGTTTTAGTAACATGGAAGCCCTGCTTCGAGCCAGCAGGCTTCTGTGGTCCAACCATTACAGTCAGCCAGCAATACTGTTCAATGCTGGTCTGTGTACTTTTTAATTAATGTTTGCTGAAATGTAAAATATGTAGTGATACTAACTAGAGCAGAATCCATACTGTGTAAATCTGCTGGACTGTGGACATGTCCATGCCAGCACATTGCTGCCCAGAATAGTTTATTGAGAGGAGGTTCTCCGTGTTGTGTGTATTGTGGGTCGGGTGTCAGCACCATTGCCAGTGAAACAAAGCAGGCACACTTTGGAGACATTGTTAGAGCCACCAAGGCGTGCTAACGTGATCCCATGCCTCACTGCAGCTCACCGTGGCTCTGGTCCATCCTCATAGGCAGAGGACCTAAGGGAGGAACCAGCTCAGACCCTTTCAACCCCCTTCTTCCCTATTGCAGCCAACCCAGCATCCACCCAATATCCCCACTATGCCAAGCAGTGTATTTAAAGGAGAATAATCTTTGTAGCTATTCTGAAGTAGTGCTGTTTATATGTACTGTATGTATGTACTGTACGTTTCTTGTGTTTGTCATAAGACAGCTGCCAGGCTCAGTTATAAAATCCTTAATAAGTGAGTCATAGACGTGACCCAAAAATGCCAGACAGTGTCCCTTTTCTCTTTTTGAAACTAGTCTGATCTTTATGCAGGTACTAGATGCTCTCTATGGACTTCTTCTTATAAGTAAACTGCTATTATCATTATTTTATTTTCAGCTCACAATGTATTACCTCAAGTGCTTAAACAAAGCACCCCCGATCTATTTAAAAACAAATTGAGGACTTTATCTCCTCTTCCGCAGCGCCTGATCCAATTGCATTAGGTGGCTTTTCCCTCTAAGCAGAGTTCAAATAAGTACTAAGACTTTAAATTGCTAATTATTTCTTTAGAGACAGTAAATGTTCAGGGATTACCACTGTTAGACACCAGTCTTTATTGGTCTCCATAATTATGCATTGGGAATGTGTGACTGTCAGTACACCAAACACAGGCATAAAAGTGTAAATGCCCTGGCAAGATAACATACTGTACTTTTGACTAGAGATGTACAAGATATATTTTGTATCCCTTTAATCAGAAGGTTGTTAGAACAAGAAATGTATTAGATTTGCACAGAATGCCAAAATTCACCCAACACTTAATATAGGCTATGGAGTAAATAACTTATAATTAACATTAAACTTTAGGATTTCATAAACATAAATTACTTTTACTTTGTAGGTGTTCTTGTGCTGTTGCAATTAAAATTAAGGTTTTAGATTAAATGTCTAAAAAATGCAGGTATGTATTAGGGGTGTAATTAAAATCGATCTTAATTTGAATGATCCTATATTGAGTCATATCGATATCCCAAGATCGATCTTAGAAAACCAGATGCAACATTTGCGTGCTTGTCCCTTTAAGACCATAGGACCGGTGCAATGTCTGTCCGCTATCCCTTAAAACCGAGTTGAACATGAGCGCATTGGAATATGTCGGTTTTCAAATTAAAGATACATGGATGCTGAAATGTGGGGAAGGTTTTATGCATTATGCATTTTTTGCATCTGTGTGAACTGCATAAAGTAATATTTTCTAAAGCAAAGAAATGGCAAGGAAAATATTATGTTGACTGCCGTAAATTACATCTTTACTTTGAGGATGTAAACATTGATTTAGACTAGATTATGAGAATACATTCTAGTGCCACCAAAACACTAAAGAAATGCAGTGTCTTGTATTAAAATGAGCTTGTTTACAAAAATAATGCACTAGCCTTTCTGAGCATGCGTGCCTGCGATAGGCATACACAGAAACACATTGCACAGTTAGTAAATTAAACCAAGCTTCGCAAGATTGTTTTGTATTCGAGTAGTGTTTGAACCGTATGTGTTTCCCTCCGGTGGGTGTAGTTTAAGCTCTTTATGACTGCCTGAATTTACTATAAATTTTATCAAAATGCTTCATTATAAAACAAATGTTTGGCTCCGTACCTTGTTAGTATTGCATCCTGTCACACAGCAGCTTTTAATTGACCATAAATGTGTTTGCAATTTTTGTTGACTGACGAGCGGTGTCGTGCCAAAATGTGTATGCTGGCCGAAATCCAAAAGTTGATTTTATGGGCTGTATATTATACTGAAATATTTAAACTGGTATACAAGGACATTATTAATAATTATAATATAGGGCACATTGCAGGTAAAATACTGTAGTCATAGGTTAATTGCAAAATGCATACTTCATTTTATTTAGTTTAATTGATGCGCTTGTTGATGCAATCGTCTGCCAAGTTCATCAACTGAATGTCTTGTAGTTTATACACCAACAGTGTCTTTTACACCTGCAGTTAGTTTGGTTCCACATTCTTTCTACTGATAGTCATGCACCTGCAGTTAGTTTGGTTCCACATTCTTTCTACTGATAGTCATGCACCTGCAGTTAGTTTGGTTCCACATTCTTTCTACTGATAGTCATGCACCTGCAGTTGAAAGATTTGAGGATGTGAACAAGCCTCGTCCGTATCCTCTGTTGCCACAGTGAGAAAGGACATAGGACGTCTGACGTTCAAGTAGCCTCATGTTGTATCACACAGGCCTGTACTGTATATCTCTAATAAGCAGTGAAATGCCAACAAACGTATCTGTGTGTTGTGGTGAGGAGAGACCACAAATGCACTGTTATATATCTGGATATGTCTGTGAACAGCACAAATGTCCCGTATGCCTGGACAGAACATTGCAGACCAGCTTTTCCAGCCTGATAATGCTTATTTGGCTGTATAACATTCCGAAGTGACAAGTGGCAACCCCACACACACTCTGGTTCTTTTTAAAGAACACAGCTTGAATGCTGATGATTTAGCTTTCAAAATGTTCAGACGTTAAGACAATGTGGATGTAAATGCACCTGCCAGGGCTACAGATAAAGAATGCAACAACATGCACTGGCTTCATCTCACACATCCTGTTTTCAACACAGTGCCATAGCTCTTCCCCAAAGGTAACAACAACATAAAGGGAACTGCTTTTATTTTGGAAAGCAACAAACTCCTACTGTGAACTGTGTAAAAGATGTTTCACAACATTTGCTCATCTGAAAGAATACTGAAAATAAAATAAAACTGCTGGAAGATGCATGAGAAACACTTTTCGGATGGATAACATGTAGGCCTTTACGCACATCATCGTACTAGTCAACTTTATGTATATCAAATATACTGGAAAACCTCAACAGGTTTGACATTCATTTCAAATGTACATCATATATGTGATGCTCCCAGTATCCATAGTGTACTGATGGGAACACACAGATTAGAGGGCAAAATACTATATCTACATTATATTTGATATAATCTACACCTATGACATGAACTACCATTCATGGCTAAATGAATAGCTTTCTGTTCACATTATTTGAAAATGAAATATCCAGGATACACACACACACACACAGTATCCCCCTAAAAGCCTTCCTAATTAGGCTCCTTTTCACTAGCACTATTATCTATTCTCCCTCTGTAGTTCAACAAAGACTGTGAGGTGTTGAACACTCGAGGCGCAGCTCCACAAAAGCAGAACACTTGGATATGCATTATAGCAGGACAGGCTACTCTTGCTCCACTGGTTAACACATCTCCCCTAGAGGGCTGTTAGAGTGGACCTCCTCGGCCGCTGTCCTCCTTGTTCGTCCCCTAGCTGTTTGTCTCTGTTTTGGCCCAGATCACCCCGCCGCCCAGTGATCTCTTCGCTCTTTCACCCCTTGTCATCCCTCTTCCTCCCTTGTACAGAGCGACATGGAAGCACAATTAACGACCCTCATTTACTGGTGTGCCAGGTAAAGATCTTTAATTACAGCCGACCTAATGCACACAAGCAGGCTAACAAGCTGCCCTGTAGCTGCTGCCTTTTTCTACTTAGATATATATATATATATGTGTGTATAAGTGTACGGACTCACTGGGCCATATCTGCTCACCAAATCCATGCGTGACACCAGTAGCTCTTGTGTTGCCAACGTCAAGGTGAATGTCTCTTTGTAAGCTGTTAATTGTGACGCGAACGCACCGCGATAAGGTTGCGTCGCATGTAAGGCGTGACCTGGCAGCGAGCAGCCATCCATTATAACAGCCGCAGTGCCGGGGGTCATTTCTGGTCTGATTCTTCTGCTAACACAATTAGCCCTGCGTCGGAACCTGCCCTCCGTTCAAGGTGTCGCTGCCAGTCTTAGACACACATTAATTTCAGTTCACAGTGGCCTGTATGCGGCGGTATCTTTTACCTGGGCTGTACCTCTGAGCTGGCTCCTCTTGCATCTTTCCATTTCAAACTGAGATAAATGGTGGCAGCAGCCTTCAGGGACTTTGACTTTCCCCAAAGCTAAATGTAGTCGTCATGTTCACAGCTCTGCTCGGCTAATGGAGTTGTGGCATCCATTATATCATTCATTAGCTCTCACATGCTCACCCTACTGAAACTCTCCCTCTCTCACTTTCCTTTTCTTTCCTCCTTTGTCGTGTAGGTCACTGTGTGACTGTCTTAAATGTATAATGCTTTGCAATAGACTTATTCACAATACATTTCCTTTGGATATACTGTATGTTAAACACATTTAACTGATAAAAATTAGTTTTGAATGAAATGACGTCCTTGTTTTTACGTTTTGATACTTATATTCACAGGTAGAAGCTCAAATGAATAATGAATGTGCATTTCCTCTAGTTCATTCCGCCATGATCAGAGATTACTGTACTAAAGCTTTACAGCATGAGACTGGACATGGTGACTGCTCTCTCAGACATTGAACTATTATTCAAGTGCGCGTTTCTTTGTCTAGGCTCCATACTGTATGTTGTTTGTCTGGGAAAGGAAATGGCAGAAGCCAGGGAATGCCACGGTGTATATGTCCAGCGTAGCTACTGTACTCTCCCTTCACCAACGCCTGCATTCATGATGTCATAGCAGTCACAACACAGAGGCTCGCAGGACTTCTCAGCATTCCTACACCTAAAGGCCGCTCAACAATTTCACAACTGACCACAGCAACCGCCAGCCTGCACTACTGTCCCTGTAGGCTTGATGAAATCATGAAGAAAATACACCGGCTAAGGGACTTCACTGCACTAAATAAATAACATGCCGTTTAAAAACACTCCAGTCAGTATATTTTATATAGTCAGCCCCCATAGTAGTGTCTAAGGGGACCACTTAGTTGTGTCTTAACAGATGGCATTAATTTTTTGTAACAATATATGTGGTGAGGCTTTTATATTATGATCAGGCTACTCAAGGGGACTCTTTGCCACGACACAGCTTGCATCTATAACCACCGGTAACAAATTGCCAGTTGTCTACTGTTTTATAGAGCCCGGTGGCTACATGAATCTTGATATGTCATCAGAAAATAACTCAAAGGGCTTCCATGAGACAATCAAGCCGTTTGTGTGAGATTACATAGACTCCATGGTTTGTCGTGTCCTTGAGCAGGACACTAAAACCTCTGTAGGCACTGTAAACCATGTGTTGCCTCTCGCTCGTTATATCTCAGGTAAATATCCCATACATACAAATGAATGTGTTAGGTGTGGATTTGTACATTTAGCTGCCTGCTGGGAAGTAGGTACTTTGTGTTGCCAAGAGCCAACACTGAAGGGAGGTTATGTTAGCAGTGGAGAATGGCATTATTGTTGCATGCCAGATCTGCCAGTATTTTCTTTTAGCCACTGGATTTGAGAACGATACATTCCCTGTATGTCTCAAGCTAGAACCTCACTTTAAGACATGTATAGTTAAGTCTGAAATGTTTGCTTTTTGACTTGAGTTTGTAACACTTTCACCGCGAAAGGCAATCTGTTCATTCCACTTGTAGACAAATAAACAACTGAACAGCCACTGTTGGACAGCATCATCAAACTACTAAGGCAGCCTGCTATGTTGTGAGTGATGGTGGCTGAAGGAGTGTTTTTGATCTAGACAACTTGTCAGTTGCTCTGCTGTGAGAAAAAGTCACATTGCTGCGTTTCTTGTTGTATGTCTGCCTGTTTTGTGCCTTACTAGTTAGAATGATCAAATACTTCACGGGAAACTAGATGAGAGCCGAAGCCCATCTGCAACATTCAAAGTGGCAAATGGACCAAACGATGTGACAAGAGGCAAATATGAATTCCTTTTTGCAGTTATTTTCAGATTGGAAAAGACGGCACTGCCACTCAGTGTCATTCCTTTATTGACAGTCCTGAGAAATGACATCACATCACACCTCTTTAATAAAGTGCCCTGGTTATATTTAGGCATTCCTGATGTGCTGTAAGCCATCTGCATAAGCTATTAGATGAGTTGACATGAGACAACCAAATATGAGTGGCTGCTTAAAGGAGCAGCGTCTGTGGCATTGAAAGCATTTGGCTTGATGTGAACATACAGTATATACTAGTCTGAATGTGGGTGTGGAGAGGAAAAAGCACCTTCAATGAACCTCAGGAAGTTGAAGGAATAGTGTGTAAGACGTGGCATCACTGTGCCCTGTTTAAACATCCCATGTAGGGCAGGGTTAACGTGTCATATTTTGCCTTCAGATGCATAAAATCTCAAATCGAGTTTTTCAGCATTGTTTAGAATTGAATTGAAAGCATGTGATTAGACAAAAGTACACAGACACGCCCACATGGAGTTGAGTGACATGCGGGGACTGTACTTCGCATCACTCTGCCTTCTGCTGGCTGTTATAAGAATCATAGTGATATGGTTATAAATGCCATCAAGTCAATCTGCGATAGTCAATCTGCGACATCTAACGGTTAATCTGCAGCGAGACAAAAAAAACGCTCTTTACGTCTCTGTCGGGAATTCCCTTCTGCCCAGTATGTGTGATAAAGGCAGTGAGACTTCCTCATTCCCTTTCTCTTCTCCACATAGGACATAGGTTTCTACCTTGCTGTGAATTGCCATCACATCACATTTTGAATGAAGGGTGATTGTCCTGTCTGTGAATTCCTTATGTGGCTATTTCAGTTGAAAATCCTCTTAGGGTCCCTTTGCCACAGAGCCGGTACAGCCTGAGAGACCATCCTTGTTTTACACCTCGTCCACTTGTTCTACAGCACAGCTGATGGCACGTTAGGCAGCTAACTGCTCTGCGCTGTCAAAATGAACCCATTCTCTTATCACAACAAACCTCTAATGCCCTAGTAAGACAATAATCACACATGCTCTTGGTCCTTTTTGCTTTACTAAATCACAGTAGCGAAGGCTTCTCTTGCTGTAGGGATACTACAGTACACTCTGGTTTGTATCACAGTATGCAGTACAGTACAAGACTACTGTAGTTTACTAATAATATGTCAGGGTTTTTCCAGGATTTTTTGCCCCCCCCCCCAAAAGAGATTTTAGCGAGCACCAAAGGAAAGTCAATGATAGGAATTAAAAATACAATGACAATTTGCGTGAGTAAAAATAATAATATAATAAATAATTTCTGCTAAGGTGCACTGGTGCAAGTGACTTCAAACAACCAGCTCAGATATTGTTCTTAAACACGCAATGCACAATGACAACCGTGCCGCACACTAAAGTTGCCTTGACAAACATGAATCATTATGTAAGTTCCAAACGGGGTGAATGCCAAAGCGTAAATTTGGTTTATCGTTTCCTCTAAGTACACCACCCACGTTGGAACTACGTTCTAATCCACTTTTCCATGTTTGCCACCTTATCAGTCCTAGCTAAGGCTAGCAAGTAAACTTTTACCACTAGCTTTTATTTGACTTCGGTAGAAAATGCCTGCAGACCATTCAAGCTTTAGAGGTCATGACTGCAATCTCGCTAGCCAGCGTTTAAATTGTACTGAGCGTGTGTGCAGTTACGCGGTCACATATCAGATTTGATCTATGATCTAGTAGCCTACATCATTTCATATGGAGGATATTAATCTAAACTGTAAGTTATAAGAACATATAATTTTCAAGATATAGGCTATTTCATTCAAAATGTGGTTTGCTGAAAATTCCTGTATTCTAGCCTAGTTGATCTGGTTATCCAGCCTTATCTATCAAGTTCAATACCTCCACATTAAATATGGGGAGATAGTAGGCTACTGTAGAATTTCTAACATTAAAGGACCCATTCCATGAAAACCAAGTATTTCTAGTTGTTTTTGTAGATGGCAATGTCGATGTGACACGGAGAAGTAGTAAGCCTGTCAAAGTGGACTGTTAGCTTATCGGTGTGTATTGGTACAGGCATATATATTATCAAGAGTGATGTGCACATCAATAACTACAATAGATGAATATAGGCTATTGTTCAGAAACAGTAAACGGATTAGAAATAGGCTGCTTAAATAATGTTGTGTTGATTTACTTAACCTAAACATTGCTCATTGATAAAGACGCAATTTCGCACCGATATACCGCAATTGTTTTCCCTGCTTTAACGTTTCTTGTTTAACCGAATATCACTTTATGTTGTTGCTTGCAGCTAGCCACCTATCTGTCATAGCCCTGTACCATAGTGGCAAGAATGGCTGCGGTTTTGTGCTATGTAACCCTTCATTCATTAATTAATACGTGCTTATGGGTACATGGCTGTTCAGCGGGCAAGGATAGCTGCGATGTTGTGCTATGGTATAAATAACCTTCATTCATGAAATAATGTGCTTAGTAGATACATGGCTGGTTATCAAAACGTACCACCCCTGTTCTTTCACAGGGCTGTGTGACTAGCTGCTGCTGTGTTTAATGCTTGTTCAGTCCAATACTTTGACTATATTAAATAGCGTATAATCAAAGCTCTACTGAGCCACAGTGTACAAGCATGTGCCACAACCCACATGTTGTTATAATCTCATGAAATATCATCTCTTATTGTATGCCTCTAGTACCAATCAGATTGCCATGCCATAACTAGCTGTTGTATGATGATATCCTCCTCGTTTGTTGTCTTTACATGATGTGTACATCTGCAGTGCACCTCTACTGTAATGTACTTGGCAAATAACTGTCCATTTTGTTTTCTGCCACGTATGCGTGTGCATGTGTGTGTTCTTCTTGTTCTTGTATCCTTATTGTGGTGCTGGTATGCTGGGTCAGAACTTGTTGAAATGCTGGCGGCGATCCCAGAGGGATTGTGGGGGTTGGAGTAATAATAGCAGAGAGCAACAGGGGGAGGGGGTGTCTGATCATGGGGGAGATGCAGCAGATTGCTCAGGAAGAGATGGTGTGTGTGTGTGTGTGTCATGTTGTCTGTATGATAGGCTTGAGGGGAGAGGGTGGACAGACAGGACATAATGGCGCAGGAAGAGGGAGGGGCCAGAGAGAGGGATAATTGTCATAATTTCCAAGTGAGATTGCAAGGCAAGGCAGCTTTATTTGTACAGCACATTTAAATAGAAATTCAACGACTTACAAGTAAGATAAAGCAAATGACAATTGATTAATATACTGGAATAAATTAAATAAGAACCATTTAAACAAAATTAAATAGATTTCAAAATGTATATATATATTAAAAGGGAAAATTGCATTACAAAATGAACGACTCAACTAAAAGGCCTTTCGAAAAAAGTACGGTTTTGAGAGTAGATTTAAAATGTTTAGGGTCAGGCCACCTCGAAGATCATAGTTGAGATCCAGTGATGCTATGTTAGTATTTCTATGTTAACAAACAGCTCTCTGCCGGCAAGTTACGACTTCAGCCATTTGAGGAGTTCCGGAAAATCCTTGCACTGCAGTCTATTAAGTATGTTATGATTAACTGTGTCAAAGGCGGCACTAAGATCTAGCAGCACTACAAATGTTGTTTTACCTGCATCAGTATTTAGGCAGATATAATTTAAAACTGTTATGAGAGCAGTTTCACTGCTTTGAATGGCACGGAAGGCCTGATTGGTCTTTTCAAAAATAAATGAAAGTTAAAGTGTCAGTTGATTGAAAACTACTTTCTAAGTGATTTCTCCTAAGAATGCGAGTTAGGTGTTAAACACGGAAACATCTACGTTGCCCTTTTTTATTTTAACAAGAGCTGTAGTCTTCAGACACTTGGCAAACGTACTGTACCAGACTGTATGTCAAGCACATCTGCTGCTACGGAGGTGAAAACCAGCAAAGAACAGAGAGTGTTAATAAGCAAACTAGCATTTGCAGAACGGTGGTAAATGTTAAGTCACAGCAACATGGCCTTCTCAATTCACCCGTGAAACGCCTCCCCACCTTATCACGTCTGCGTATAGGTATAAATGGACACCATTTGTACCTATACACAGACGTGATAAGGTGTGTGTGGGCTAGCACTGCTTCCCCTAGGCCCCGCCCCCATCTATCCTGCTTTTATTCCTATTTATTTGTCGCGTGCGCCAATGTTCGGGGACGTCCCTCGTCATTCGTCAGCGGGCCCCATAAAGCACACTGTCACGACTGACTGGCCACGCTCCAAACTCATTACCGATTGGCCGACAGAGCGGGCTGTGCAGCACCCCCTTTACCACCAGACGTTTGGAGAGATCAGGAAACTTTAAATGCAGCCGCCCCATTCAGCTTCACGCCCAAGGTCACATGAATATGGAGTTGCCCTCTCTGCAGTGCACGCACGCACGCGCACGCGAACACTTACTGATGAAGTCTGAGATGTACTCAGCGGATTGTAATTCATAACGTGGGTCTGATGCAGGCCATCAGTCTGTCGCCCGTCTCTGTCTCGCTTGCTCTCTGTGTGTGTGTGGTGGGGGTGGGGGCTCACTATGGGGGTCCAGGAAATATGTGCAAGATAAAGTGTATCAGTGTTTGAACAGAAACAGAGTGGGAAGAGAGAGAGGAGATGGTTTAAAAAGGTTGGTGGGGGGCGGGGGTAAGGGGAGTGCTGTCATGTAAGAGTAAAGGGAAATGGGCTGGCTGATGGGAGGAAGGGGAGGGTTTGAGGCGACATTATCGAGTTTCTGCTCGGCTTGTTCGACCGTATCAATTTCATCATGGTGGGCAGGCTGTGCCCGGTCTCGTCACACCGTGCGTGCGTGCGTGCATGCGTGCGCTGTACAGTAGGCCTATTGCAGCTCAGACACCTGTGCCTGTGTGTAGCTGCACGCGGTGTGTTTACATAGTCCAGCCCTCTGTGTTCCCCATAATTATTTCACTGCCGCAGCGTGATTGGCAACGCCCTTTCTCTCGCTCGCTACTCTCTCTCGCTGGCTTTATTGCTGCCCTACCTCCCCCCCTCCTCTCTCCACCTCTCCCTGACCCCCATCCCTTTCCCGCCGTTGCCGTAGCGGCGTAGAAAACGCCCTTCACCCATATATTAATTCTCTCTCTCTCTTTCTCTCTCTCTCTCACACTGTGTCTCGTGCCGCGCTGCTGTGTGTCTCCTCCTCTCCCAGAGAACACCAGGGCACCGCTACAAAGGTCCCGCTCCCGCCACAATGTCATCGCGGCGTTCCCCGCCTCAACGGAGGCTCATTACCAGGCGGAGGGTCGTCCGTCGGCAGCCCGGAGCAAGGCTGCTGCACGCACTGAGCCAGGGCGCATCCACGGCCACCACGGGCCCACCCCCGGCCACCACGGCCCCACCCCTGGCCACAGCCATGAGCTACAGAGGGAGAAGCTGGCGGAGAAGGAGAGGATGGGTGAGAGGGAGAAGGTGCCAGAGAGGGAGAGGATGGAGGACAAGGTAGCGCCCCCTGCATCTCGGCCCCTTCCCTCCTCCACCACCACTGGAGAGTCTGAGGTGGAGGCTCTCCTGGCTCGCCTCAGAGCCCTGTGAGAGGCTCATCCAGAGCCTTGTGAGAGACTCATCCAGAGCCCTGTGAGAGACTCATCCAGAGCCCTGTGAGAGACTCCATTGCTCAAGGCGTCCACTTAATACACGTGCGCACACACGCACGCATACACAGAGGATCGCACGTAAAGCTGAACCGAGGAGACGTTAGCACTAGCGCTTCAGCAAGCCGCGGCAGCATTTCTCTGCTTTTCACACTGCATGAGTCGGAGCTTGACTTGTTGTTTTGACAGCTGCTGCACTGTATCTTCACATATACCTGCCTGCCTGGTAGTGAGGCTGTTCATTGTCACCAGGTGTGTTTGCAACAGATTTGTAAGATGTGAGGTGTTAAATGATGCAATG
Organism: Typhlichthys subterraneus; assembly: GCA_027564835.1. Classification (NCBI taxonomy): domain Eukaryota; kingdom Metazoa; phylum Chordata; class Actinopteri; order Percopsiformes; family Amblyopsidae; genus Typhlichthys; species Typhlichthys subterraneus. Next base: position 1,869,806 of record JAODUH010000018.1, read on the forward strand.
TTAAACTGCAGAGAGAGAGGATTGCACCAGTGATGGCAGGTCACATGCCTTTGTAATCACTGATTGGTGGAGCATTTTGTCTTCAATTTTTCCTCATAAAATGCAGAACCTTTTGTCATATTTTTTTAGGATCATTAGCATTGCTCACTGTTGCCTCAGATCTGTAGTATTTAAACCATTTAACCATTTATTTTACACCATATTGTTTAAGTTATATATAGGACGCAATGTAATCACTTATCTTTTTCACACAAGTAATGATCAGTGTATTTCACTTTTTTTTTCTTTTTTTTTTTTAGTTTTAATTCCATGTGCTTTTATTGCTTTGAGTGATTGACTGTTTTATAGTTATTATAACCTGTCTTTATGGATACAACCAGAGAGATTATATGCAACCATAGTGTCTCAATTATTATTTTCTATAGATATCTATAAATTATAAATATATATATATTAATTAATTAATTAAATGTCTGTTTTGTGTTGTTGACTGAGTTAATGTATGCTTATGCTGTGCTATGATGGCTTAATTGGCTTAATTACTTCATTGTAGTAGAAGTATAATGTTTTTACACCATTGATTGAGATGCCTACTGCAGTGCATATCCTAAAAATACTGAATAACGCGTATATAACTTACAAGCAACTGTATACTCCAACTTCCAAGATTTCATTGATTTATATTATTTTCACATTAGCCACAAATCATGCTTAGTCGCATAATGTCTCTTAGAATTCATGTTTTTTCTTTGTTGTAATTTCTTATATTCACAGAAAAATTTTCAATAAAATCTACTTGTATTCATGTTTGTGTGCTCTCATGCATTTTGAATGTTCTCAACATAAAAACGTCAGATATCAACTCTCAAAAAGAGCCCTGAATGCATCTTTGTTTGACTGTACACCATGGGGGTTATTCATACATAACAAGCGTCATAACCTCAGTGCACCTGTGCTGTTTTTATGTTAAGCAACGTGCCGGCTAAAAACGCACCTGTGCTGATGTCTCTTCTATGGGTTTTATTTTTACTCCGACTCTTTAGATGTGCAGCTTTGTTCAAGTCAAGGTTTCTCCTCCACATAATGCTCATGACTACTGTTCAAACTCATATTGATGGCTCCACGCCGATCTACCTATAACTTTAAAAAGAAGAAGAATCAAGCTTTATGTCAATGAAGAAGATAGAACAATGTATTATTGCAGAAATGTCTTTGTAAAATGTAACAACAAAAAAGAAACCCAAAGAAGATATCATCTTTGGAAGTGTCATTGTGATTCTTCCTACGGTGCGTTGTCAAATGCATGCATGTGAATGTATGTACAGCGGTGTTGCGGCCCATCATGGAAAACCATCTGGGATGGACCGGCGGTAGTGGCCACTGTCACTCCAGCTCATTTCACAGCGCCAGCCTGGGAGGAAAGCAGCAGCAGCAGTAGGAGGCAGTAAAGAGGTTGTTCACATGAAGGGGAGAGAAGGTCGGCTATAACGGTCCCTCTCTTCAAACATTTGGCCAACAAGAATGTCTCTCTGGAGGTTTCGCTGTTTGATAACGTTTTTTTAAAGACTGCTCTTTACACACAATTGATGTGGTTTCTGGAAATGCTTAAATCTTTTGTCAATGTAATGCAATGAGGAATTATAAGGTTTTAGTGACAGCATTTGGTTTGCTATGTTAGGGCAACATGCTCACTTGGACTGTGGTTGTAAAATACATATCCTTGTGAACATATTCCATGGATTCTTTGCCAAAATAAATGACAGTAAATGACCAGCCAAATTCACACACTTCACAAACGGAGCATAAGGAGACAAGAATCTTGTGCTGAGAGGACCTTCATTACTCATGGGCGTGTGTTCTAGCCACGAGGTTTATCTATGGGCCTAATAAAGTGTTGTGAAACATATTGTGTAGCAGATTGCAATCTGCTACTTTGATTGGAGATGAAGGGAAAATGTGTCTAAGGATTTGTACAGTAGTGGAGGGTGAGAGAACAAAACATCAACACAATTGTCACTGCCTTTCTTAGACAATATGTAGGTTGGAATGGCGGGAAAATACTTAGATTTACTGCGCTGATTCTACTGTTTAATGAATGACTGACTGAAGATTTAAAGATAGATGTATAAAAAAAGAACTTTATTAATATTCTTGTCATTTATTCTGACATTTTAAATATTTTTTATTTTATTTACTCTGCTATCGATCATCGAATGAGAACTGAGGAGGACGACATGGTTAATGGCTCAGACAGTGAATTACAGAAATCACTGAAAGCATCGGATGCTAACATCCCGCCCTACATACACACACACACATACTTCTTCCACCTCTCATTCTCCACTGCAATTAGGCTGTACAGTCCAAAGCATCGCTCTCAGTGTAATAACTGGCACAGCCACGCAGTCACCTTATTGGTGGGATCACATCCAGCAGGCATTTTGGGCTGTGAGACATCTTCCTCCTGTCACCCAGGGATGAGTTCAGCCTGACCTATAAACAGACAGGCAGCTGATGAAAGCCTGGATATCCCTGTCTGGGTGGGAGCCTGCGTTTGGGTCAGGTACGAACACTTACTGAATGCGGCGGGGGAATCTAACGGTTTTGCTTGTTTTGGTTCTAATCGCTCGTAGCCCTGATTGACTGGGGCTCCATCTGCAGTGTGTGTGTGTGTCGTGTCTGTCTGGATATCTTTGATCATTGTTGCATCGCAACACTGAAACATCTGCCCTCCAGTTCACGTCTTTGTTGTTCTGCCTTCCAACGATGTTGTTAAAAGCTAACTGAAAGTCTTAGAGAACTGATCTCTTACTGGATTTAAAACAACGCGTGTAAACCAAATGTGTCCTGGAGGAGCATCCCTATCCCTCCCCTTTTGGGGAACAGCATACCTATGCATTCCTTTTATTACACCGTAGTCGAAGTTTAAGTTTGTGTGCTGCTGCTACATGGTGGAAGTAACACCGTTGCTAATATCAACCCATATCTAGGTTATGTTTAGACTGCAGATGCCAAGTGTAATGTGCACACTGGGTGCTTGTGAGGTGTGAGCTTGGTCTTAGTGTGTGTTCTTTAGAGGTTGTGCTGATGTTGTTAGCAAGCCAGACACTGTGAACATTTGCTGCATAGATATACAGTAGGCCATCTGTGGAGCTTGTGCACTAAACATTGGCGGTTGAGTTCATGTGATTAAGATTCAATCTCGCAACAACGTATAAAAATAAAAAAAGAGAAAAAACTGATAAATTACTTGCGTCATTTCATTAGTTAATTTGAGATTATTCACATTGTGAATGCATTCATGTGCGTATTTCAGTTCCAGTATGGTTCCCTAAAGAGTATGGTAGTTTACAGGGTGACAACTGTTAAAAAAACAAAACATACAGCGCTGCTGTGCTTTGTTGATGGCGACAGAACTGAACGCGACTGCCTTTGATCAACATGGAAATGTTGTTGCTGAGAGTGGCAGGCCAAGCCGAGGCACGGAGACGGATCCTCCCGGGAATCATTATCCTGTTTAGTAAATACTAATGAGAGAAAGGGTGTTGCACCTCAGATAAATGCTGGTCTTGTTTTAAACACAGGCTCACGCCGGAGAGTACACGAGCAAATACACACAGGCGTTTGTATAGCAGCAATCAGACGCGACGCACAACACACGCAGACAGACACATGAATCTATAATCCAAACCAGCCATCAACAAATTAACACACCGTAACCTCACTAACAACGCAGGCATACATCTAACATCACAAATAATCCCCCTGTGACACTACCCCACCGCAATGGTACACGCCCTAGGATAACCATCTTTTTAATCATACCATACCTTCATTATACGACTTCTGCCAAGCTAATGACCATAGTCTGCCTGCGTTCGGTTAGCAGGGACTGAAAATACAGACTGCCACTGTTGACACTCATTATACGATATGTAATAACTAGCGTACCCCGCTTATTGAGAAGGAGCGCACTCCTCTGCATTAGCTGAGCCCCTCTGTGTTGTGAGCACAGCGGGGGCTGTTTTGCCAACAACATTCTTGATCACCATCCCGATACAGCAGCGCTCTAATGATGCAGTAATCTGCATTGTCAGTACCTTACTGCAAATCAAGTTCACGCCCTTCAAGAAAGTTTTCATTTTCACTTCCTGATGATGTTTTAGTGTGCACTTGTTTTGTTGTTTCTGTGGTGGTGTTTTTTTTGTTTTAACCTGATATGCCAGAGGAATTGTTGTCACAAGTCCATCTGGGGAGCCGTACATTACACTGTTTGTGAATGGCTGTACTTTCAAAAAAATACTTGACCGTTGATTGGATGAACCATCTGGTCGTTTTCGCTGACGGCACCATGGTCGGCACACCTAAACCACGCCCGTATAGCTATAAACACGACGCTGATTGGAAAACCACGGCCGTATAGCTATAACGATGAGGCTGATTAGAAAGTTCAGTTGCTACTCGGACACATTCAAAATGATTCCGAGGCTTTCCAGAATGATTCTCACGGCGAAATTAAACTGAAGCTCGCGAGATCAGGATGGTATCGCAAGGCTAGTTTTGTTTATGTGGGTGGTGCTATACTGTTTCCGGGATACTGTACAGTGCTTGGACTATGGAACAGAACAGCTAACCACTCAAATAACCATGGAATAAAGCATTAACCGAAGAAGAGTTATATAAAAAATAAAGCATTGCATCAGCTGGAGGGCATTCCAAATGAGTCCACCTGTTGTGGCCTATAGGCTTCTAGTCAAATCACTCACTGTTGTGTATTATGCAGTGAATCAATACAGCCGATCAATGGAGTAGGCGGGCGTTATCAACACTCAGAACAGATACTTCCACACAGTGGCAGCCTCACCAAGCATCACACCTGTAGTCAGCTCTCTTCCCCTTGTGGAACACAGCCTTCCCTGTGGAACTAACACAGCCTTCCCAAGAGAGGCTGCAGCAAGCATACAAGTCATGTTGTCGTTTTAGCCAGCCTGGGAACACATTAGCCATGTTGTGTGTGTGCTCAACTGTCTGTGCAGCTCACCTGCTGTATCTTTGTTTTGGTTTATTTTCGAGCCTCCAGATAATGCTTGCTCTCACGTGCACACGGTGTTATCAGCTACAGTATGGGGAACATTGCATTGCCGCTGAAGAGTCCTGCGTTGCGAAGGAATAATGAAGGAATTAAGGTGAGAGAGTAGGAGCATTGTGTGGATGCTACAGTATGATGTGCTATAGGGAGCACAAACACAACAGCTTTTCTCTTGGCATTTGCAAGTTTTAAAATGCCTTCGATTTACACCGCCCGCCCGCCAAATAAATGCTCTCGTTAATACGCGTGGCCATTCTGAAGGCATGCATACGTGCGCTCGCCTACAGTGTTCTGTTGTGTCAACAATGCTTTGGTGCAAACGGAAGGCTACTTAAAAGGAAGGCTTCTGTGGTGGGCGGGATGTTTGTAGCAGGCAGCACTGTCAGCTGCACCTGCCCAGCTCATTATTACAGTAACATCATTACTGGAAACGACACACAACATGACACATCATCACGCTGTGCACATGTACACGTGCGCAGCGTGATGATGTGTCATGTTGTGCAGGAACCTCCGGTGCTGAGAAATGAATGCAATGCGGGAGAGCCAAAATCTGCAGTTCATCGAATGGCCACTTGAGGCTGGCTGCAGAAGCGAGTCAATCCCCATAGACTCCAATGTTAAAATGTCAGAGTTTACAGCAAAAAGAAGACTGGTGCAAAAAAAAGACTCCCTAGTCTTGCCATTCATGACTGTACGGCAGAGATGCTCACAAGTCATTTTTTGCAAGTTTAAGTCAAGTCTCGAGTCTTTGAGCTAGAGTCCCAGTCAAGTCTCGAGTCTTTCAGCTGGTTGTAGCCAGGGTTTAAATTGTATTTTTGTATGCGGGGAGTCCTGTTTTTCAGGAATGGGGGCCTATAGGCTATGATGTATCTTATTTGTTTTATTAGGCTGCTGCTACTCTAAGGGAATAATCTATTTATAGCAACTAGCCTAGGTGGTGGCTGTTATGCAAATTATAGGTCTACACCAGTTACATTATTTAATGCATGTCGTTCATGACAATGACTTCTCTCAATAGCGGCCATCGCAAGCTTTTCAACTTTGTTTACTCATGTGCCATCAACACAGTGTGTGTTGAATAAACGTTTGCTACATTCAGTGAAATTTCTTTACATTATTTTTTAACTACTTTCAAAGACGTTTGTTGCGTTAATGGGCCTGGCGAGTTTTGCTCAGTGGCATGTAGACTACGCCTACTATATCTATACAGTATAGGCTATCTAAACAGTAGCAAAGCACAATCGCTGTGATCACTATTCGCTATTTATCACCTGCCACTTGAGTTCATAATGGGAAAACTGGTAGAATTTGTAATGCAGATGTTTTAGACATACTACCCCAATGATACCTCTGAGAAAGGTGTTCCATTATATAATAACTGACTCAATTCTTACTGAAAGTGTAGTCTACTGTTCAGCCACCGGAGCCCAATTTAAAACCATTTAGAGGGCAAGGAACCTCTACAGTATCTCACAAAAGTGAGTACACCCCTCACATATTTGCAAATATGTGAGCATATCTTTTCATGTGACAACA
>JAODUH010000018.1:1876533-1888710 GCA_027564835.1 Typhlichthys subterraneus
TATATATATATATATATAATATTTGACAATGGAATGTAATGAATACCTATTTTTCCAATGCTGAAATGCTCCATCTTCTTGTCTGCTCACCGTTTTAGCCAACTCAGTGCAAAACTGTACTTGATTAAATCCCATTAGCACAGCACTTTGCATAAAGGACCTTGATTAAAAAGCAGAGATATGATTTTAGTATCTAATCTTACTCTAAAGCTCCAACTCAATTGCCCTGAGACTAAACAGCTAATTGATTTCTATGCCATTGGATATTGGAAGCAGATTTTTCGGCTTTGTGTATCTGGCAAATATACTGTAGAGATTGTGTATCGGTATGATTATCTTTGTTTTCTATGAACATTTTTTATTTAATATTTACAGAACACACACACTCCAAAATGTATTATTGTCAATAAGCATGGTATGGCTGGATGTCAATGTTTCACTCTTAATTAAAGAAGGAGGGTGTACCATACTGTATGTGTTTATTGGACAGAGAGCTTATAAAATATGGGTTCCTGTAACACACACATTGGTGTGTGTATTGTCCTGCCATGTGCTTTGGATTATAATTAAAACACATTTGCTCAAAGTGCTTTCTCTCAAACGAAGGATTTCATGTTGATTGGAAACCACTAAAAGACTAATCTTGCTCAGGTAAAATGCATGCATAGGCTGCACTATGGCAATACCCTGTGTCCAAAACAAATCTGGTGCTCTCAGACTGAATAGTCAGACAACATGATAATTATAGTCACACAACAAGAAAAGTCCAAATAGTGAAAACGTTTGACTAAATAATTCCTCTACATTAAATTTCCTTCTATTTAGTGTTGTGTGCTTTTATTTGTTAGAATGAAGAACTATCTTACCACAGGGCTTGAGACTTTATAGCATGTGGCCACTGGGTTGAGACATGCTTTAAGCGCTGCTATCTTTTTAATTAATGTCTGCCTTAGGGGTACTGCTTATATACAAATAGATAAAAACCTGCTGTGTACCAATGGGCAGCAAATGAAAATGCAAATACTGATCAAGGTAAAACATTCACTCGGCTGTTAAAATGAAAATCAATTTCAGCCAGTCCTCTTCAAATAATAAATATGGTGATGCTATGAATTATTTATATAAATGGGTCTGAATTAATCTTGTTATTCAAAAAAAAAAGTTATATTTAAGTATAAGCGCCAAAGTTTGTTCTGTAGTAGTTAATCTATCGGGATTTGAGTGTTGCTTTTTAAAAACCTGCTGAAGATTTTCAGATATTTCTTGTAAATATACCATGTACCAAACAGGCTATCAAGTCCATTACAATTTCATAGGTAGATTCTTGTGTATTAAGAGACATACAGTATAATTCTACTAATATTATAAAAAATAAAAGATTCTTTGAAGATATACCCTTGTGGGATGAATATTAAACCAAGCTGCGGGCATATAGTTACGTACATTAGCCAGTGTTTCCCATTTTAAACATCTACACTCTATCAGCTAGAAGATAAAACTATGGAAGCTAGATTTGACTAAACAAATGAAAAGCGTATATCTCTCTTACCACAGGCTAATAGACGAGACTTTAAATTGGTTGTGGCATGCAGAAGTGACTGAAGGGTGGAGTCCAGGTTGTTATCTCAAAAGCATTAGTACACATAATTTCAAACACATTTTATTTGCCTCTCAGCAACTGGGAAAAAGAAACACAACATGAGCAATAATCTTTTGTCTGGCGTGAATGTGAACTAATGAGATGAATCAAGAATTTGCTTACTAGCCCAAAGCAAACTGTGTGTGTGTGTGTGTGTGTGTGCGTGCGTGCGTGTGCGTGTGCGTGTGTGCGTGTGTGGGGGGGAGGTAGGTTATGTGTTAAATACTAAAGGAACGTAATAGCAAAACCCGCGTTTTCCGAGTATGCTAGAAACTTAAAGACAACAGTCCAATTAGACAAGGAAAATACACAAAGACAACAATTTCTTAAAAAGAAAAAGTATATATAAACAAGGTTCTCGACATTTCTGCCTCACTGAACACTACATAACCAAAGCATACAAGGACAGGAACAATCACTAGTAGTAATAGCTTTTTATTATGTCTTTTTATTATTATTTTTATTTTATTTTTTTTCAGATAAATCACAATGAACACAGCCTTTAGACAATAGCAGTTGAGATAATCCATACAAATGAATGTCTCTGGTCTTTTTACCAGTTGCCCATCGTAGCGTGAAGCACCATGACATTAGCATGGCCTTGGGGGTGATGGACACTGACAAAAATTAGGTGTTAACTAAACAAAATACTGTGTAACATGTTAACTGTAGGTGTGTGAATCAGGGGCAATGTGTGTCTGTGCCTTTAGGAGCAGGACTTAGACAAGTTCAACAAAGTCTCTCTTCTAATCACTTGGTAAAATCAACTTGAGTGTCCAAAAATACCTCACCCCACAGATCTGGCTAATGCACCGATCAATCCCTCTCGTGTCCACAATGTGTAATTAGACAAGAATGAGAGGCCTTACATTATGCTTGATCCCCAACAACGTGTTGACCTCAGCATCGTCTGCTCCATTAGACAGCAAATAGCCTGAGAGAGAGCCATGGCTTTAAAGTATACCTTCCACCCCACTGGAGCTAGCTCATTTCCTGCCCACTGTTTGCCAGGACATGCACATGTAGTTCCAGGCCAGGGGAAACACCATTAGATGGGACGGCTCTTTCAAAGAGTCTAGTCCGGGACAGTGACTTCCACAATGTGAGTAGATGGCAGTGACCTCTGCAGTATAGCACATTTAATGCCACTCAATAACAGTTTAATAATGGGCCAATGCAAATAAAGATCAAATAAGGGGTTAGAACCTAAGTATGACTACTGGTGTTGAAGTGTCTGATGTTAGTTTACATTCGCAGTGCTTTACCTGCAGGTCTCTTCTATTTATATAAAAGAGCATGTCGCTAAAGTTCACTGATGTGTGTGTGTGTGTGTGTGTGTGCGTGCGTGCACTGCTGCGTAAAGGTATTGTCTGGCTGCCAGACGTCTGGGGATTAGTATAAACATGTTGCTGCTTTCTGCACGGGAAGCGTCTGACACTTTTTTTTTAAAGAGAGCTTTAAAAATCATTTATGAATAAAAATATGTGTTCCTTCCATTTCCTCTCAGCATCTGCATCTCCTAGGATCAGAGCAAAGGTACCACCAAACCCAAATAGCGAGCGGGAAAATGCAGACAAAAAGCTGAACAGGGGGAAAACAGGCAACATATGAATGGAAAAGGAAACGCAAAGAGACAGCGAAATGGCAGCTCACATCCACGATGTGTCTTTATAACACACCTGTGTCTCGCCACGTCGTTTAGCTAGCTCATGACCCTAGGCAGAAAGACTAAGTAAATAATGCTATAATAATAAGTGTGAATGCTAATAGTCTCCAGTCTTCATAATGCTAGCCAGGAGACCAGGGCCTACAATATGGAGTGTTTGTATTCTCTTGTCGTATGTTGTGCAGATTAAGGAAAAGATGACAAAAATGGAAAACAGAATCAGAATATTAAAGGATATTATACTGAAAAATAGCTAACCCATTATTAAAAAGATATTGGAGTGTAAAAGTCACTAGTTCAGTTATCTACACACAAACATTTGTGGTTATTGTCACAAAATACAACTTATAACAGCCTGCTGTTCTGTGTCTTATTGTAACTAAAAATTAGAAAAAGCAAACCCCTCCAGCTATTGTTTCAGAGAGTGGCCGAAATCTGCCAAGATTTTTTTTATTTTTTATAAATATTTGTATAATATGATTTTATTTTAAGAAAGCCTGAATGTTAGGAGATCTGGCTGATATAACCATGTACTTACTGTACATATCAAATACATTAGGGCCAAAGGAACTTCAGAAAGAGTTTCAGATGTCAAGTTTCTCTGGAAAGTATGGTCATTTCTTTGACATGTTTAGTGAGGGAGTAGGTACATAATGAACACAGATCGCTGAAAAAAGAACCTCTTTTGGTCTTTTATAGAAAATGCACATTCTGGTGGACCAGGGCTTCAAATGCAGTCATAAGCTCCACAGATACAACAAGCTCTCCGCAGAGACAGTAAGGCAGTTATATGATCACCAAGGAAACCACTCCACCTTCCATATGGCAGATTTCATTTTGGGAAAGAAAGTTGAGATTGGACGAACACAAATGACTAGTTATTGTTAAAGAAAAAAATAGCTGCCCAGTAAAAATCTGCTCAGTAGAAAATACTAAAACTCAAATATGTGGTTGATGCTTTTCTTTTTTGTTAGATTGAATTTAATTCTAGATCAGCTGGCTCATTAAGCTTTAAACAGTTAATGGATTTGATCCTATGGATCTCAAGGTAGAAAGAGGCGATATCTCGAACCCACTGAAGCCAGCCTGCAAAGATGCAGATAGAGGGAGAAAACACCAACAGAAACCCAAACTAACGCAAACTCACAGAGTTCGACAGCTACTAAGGCAACTTTTGCCAAATACAATATAAGCCCATGTATATTGCAACACAACTATATATTAATTTAATAAAATACACAATATAGCTTTTGTACACATAACAATTTGGCTCAAATGCACAGAAATTGCAGTAAAATCAATAAAAATATGTCAATTTTTTTGATGTAAACACATTTAAATTGAATACATTTACACATTTAATGATATTATGTATAGTGGTCATGTGAAGGGACATTTTTATGTTTATTTATATTTTTGGGCATTCTTTGTAACAATGGCAGTGTCCTTTGCAATATTGAATAAATACCCCAGTCTTATCCTTGATTCCAGGACACTTAATCCGCAAATTCCATAGCTCTTATTTTTTCTTAAAAAAAAAACAAAAAGAAAAAAAAAAAGTATAAATATTTTTGTCTGGACACTATACATTATTTCATACATATATTCATCTATATAATCATATAGATATATCTTTTCACAGTTAAGAAAAAATGTCCCTTTTTATACAAGATTGTGATTGCCGTAAGGCATAGACATGAAGTTCACTGCACACAACGGACTGAAAGCTGATGATATACATGTATAAGACGGATACACAGATGGCCAATTGTTGCATGTAAATGTCTATGTGTGTTTGTATTTAAACACGCTTGCGTGTTTGAGTGCACAAGACTAAAGTACGTGTTGTCTTGCTTGTGTGTACGTGTGCACGTATTTGCGTGCGCAGTATAGTGCACGTATGTGAAATGGAGTGTACCACTACACCAGTCAGGAAAGGACATGGATGTTTAAATAGAGGGACGAGAGAGACACAGCTTAACACATGTGGCTTTAAAAGGCAGGTGAAACATGGTTTATACCGTTCATAATCCTCCATCGGTAGAACACTTCGGCTCTCAGTCAGTCTCAAACCCAGATCCACGCTGCACTGAACAACCAACCACTTCACCTGCAGATACAGGACTTTTAACACATTAAACACAGATATTACAAAGTCTGAAAAGATAAGGTTGATTTGTGTAGTTACGTCTTTGCCTGTCCCAATTAGGCCGGACATTGTTTTCTATTTTCCTGCATCGATTGTCATGTTTGACTCTTAATAGTCCTTGTCCTTCAAGTCCAGTGGCAATCAAGCGTAAATGAAATCCACCTACACACACTTGAATATGTAGGCTTTCACAAAATACCATGAACAACACACTTATGAGCTGGTGGGCACTTAGATATAAGCTTGTGAGGTGCCAGAAGCCATTAGCTTCTGTCGTTTGCTTAGAGGTCCAAAACAGAAGTCAGAAGTATTCACATATCAATATGTAGTCAGTGAGTTTCTTCTGGTTGGTGGTGGTCGACACCAAAAAAGGTGTCAAAGGACTGATGCTGTCAATCACAATTATCCTTTCAACAGAGTTATTCTTTTATTTCTTCAAACAAATACACTCAATAATAGAAGCTGTTACTATTAGAAGAGGTTTAGGTTTATTTGTTTTGGTTGAGAGAGTTTTGGAACAGCATTCTATTGCTCCCTCCGCCGCCCTACTTCCTGCCGCCGGAGCGCTAGCACGCTAGCGCACTAACGCGCTATGCTAACACGCTAGAGTGCTGTGCTGACACGTCAACGTCACTTCCTGAGCGTGCCCGTGGCTTCGCTCCCTCTGCAGTCCTGCAGCAACTTGTCGATGTCTCTCACCACCTGGTCGGTATCCAGGCCGTCGCGACCCGCCTCGGCCTCCGCCGGCTCCATGTCTGCGGAAGCCGCCGCCGCTACGCCCTGGCTGATCCGGGAGCGCGCCTCAGCCAGCACCTTGGCCACAGGGTCCGTGGGCGGCAGGGCCGGATAGCCCCCCTGCTCCCTGCTCTGCTTGGTAGGTGACAGGCACTGTCCGTCGGGGGGGCCGTAGTGCCCAGAGCAGGTGGCCGTCGGAGGCTTACCTTCGGCGCCGTCGGCGGGGCTCTTGACGGAGCACGGCGAGCTGGTGGAGCATCCCTTGGACGGGCTGCCGGACGCGGAGGGCACCTCCTGGAGCAGGGGGCTCAGGGCTCGCTTGGCCTTCAGGTAGGGCTTGACGTTGGCCACCAGGATGGTGTGGTCGCGCCGGTCCTTGCCAAACGTGCAGAAGGTCTTCTTACCATTGGGCGTGACGGACTCGTACGTCTCTGTCTCCGGCACGGCCTCCATCCCCGCAGGCACAAACAGATTGGTGCGGTAGTCCACGCCTTCCGCCTGATTTCCGGCCGGGAACTGGGGCATCCAGCAACGGTCCGAATGGCCCAGTACTCGGCACTCCTCCGTACAATTCACACAGTCTTCATCTAGGGGGAGGGAGAGGACAGTAAAAGTCACTTCTATATATATATATATAGGATAGAATTACAGCACACAAGGAAGAAGCAGCTTTATAAAAAAAGTTATTATGAAGGAGTGATTGCACAAAAGAATGGAGACCCAGCAGAGCTTAACCTAATGACACGAATGAACACACATGCACACACACGCACCCACACACACACACGCACACAGACACCTTTCCAGGAGAAAACGGAACACCCGCTGAGTGGATATGCATTTTCCAAAGCTCTGATCAAGGGGGTGGCAGAGTATACAGACGGGACGGAGAGAAAAACGACAACAGTTGAGGTTTGGCAAAGGCACCGCACCGTTATCATAAATTCATGTCAGTGAGCTTTGAAACCTTCCCTAGACACACAGAGACAGAGCCAAATGGCTTGTGTGTGTGTGTGTGTGTGTGTTCCTTTCTTTCATCTCTATTCAGAAGGATGCACACTCTGGCTGATTATGGGTGTTCATGCCTGTGTCAAATGCATCCAGAACTCTGCAGTAAAAAAAAGGAGAAATTCTCCACTTGGGCAGGCGGTGGAAAACAGAGCGGGAAAACGAGAGAAAGAGACAGAGAGAGAGAGAGAAAGGGAGAGAGAGGGAGGGAGAGAGAGTTGAGCATCGGTTGTCCTACAATTGACATTTTTCTGTTAGCCAGAAATAAAACCATGTCGGCAAATACACAGTTCAAGTTTGGATGCTTTGTATTTGTGACGTGTGTGCGATGCGTTGCTCAGGGTTTGGCTGCGCAGTGTTGTAAACAAATCAGAAAGTGTAGGACAAAGTTTCACATTTCATTTCGCACGTCTAACTCTAGCAGGTGTCTGTGTGTCAATCTCAACCTATCTGCATGAGGGCATGATCTGTTAACTGAGAGGTTGTGGGTTCAGTCCCCAATCCCTCCCTTGACCTACTCTGTTATTATGTGTAATACGGTACATATTATATGGTACATATGCACTATATCAACTCCTAATACAGCAGTTTTGTAATGTTTCTCATACCAATTACGCAGCAAATGAGTTTGCTCAAGTCTTTAAGGACAAAAGAGATTGTTGCATGCAGCCCTATTTTTAGGACACAAAGGGCATTAGTTACGCCTATTCAGTGCCATTGAGTTTCTGTCTAATTTGTTACACACCATTTAACAATGTACTACATTTTTCCTGCAACTGCAAAAAGGTTACATAATAGAGGTTTGGAAAACAAATATAGAAACTGTTTACTCAATTGGTTTAAAGAACAATATTGAACACCTCCAAATGAGCATTTGAGAACCCAAACGGTATTGTCACTATTGATCTCAGCAGAGAGAGTGTTAAATGAAAAACATGCTTTTAGTCTATGTATCTGTCCAAAGCCACCTAAGTCCATTATGTGGCGTATGGACCTTTACAGCCCAGTGAGACCCTAGCGTGTAAGTGTTGTTTTAAAGACCGCTACTGGAGTGTAATACAATGTTTTGGGTTGATGTGAATGACCGGGCTGAGTGGATGTACTTGAATGCACTTGGCTGGGTTGTCTTTGCTGTGTTGCAGGTCAGCAGCCTAGATTCCTGGGAGACCGCTCTCCTAAGCCGTAGGGATGAGCTTAACACTTCACAAATGTTTGAAGAAGGCCAAACAGCGCTGCCAAAGAGAGCCTGACATTTCCTATGTCGAGGCAGTCATCTGGAGAGGAAATAGAGGGAGCGGCAATGCAGGGGCCAACCTACTATGAGATGGAGTAAATTGAAACAGTGTCGGAGTGAGGGGAGATGTCAGTACACACCCACACGATGGAAGCACTGTATCTGTGCTGTGTTTGTGCAAGACTGATTTGAAATTTGAAGGGAAAATATAACGCCGTCAAGGCACAAGCACAAAGATCGATGTTTTGGTCAAAACCTTGTACATAAATAATACAAACGCAAATACACTTTCCCACCAGAACTCTGTATTACTATAATCCATCACCCAGCAACCAAGTGTATAGCGTACATTACGCATACAGCCAAGTGTACATGACTAGACAATAGCTGCCTTTCACACAGCCAGCTTGCGTGCATTCCAGACACAGTATTTGCTTGGACCCAGTAATGTCCATGCTAAGAGGTTATTGTCCATTCACTGGGCGCATATTAAGTCATAAATAATCCATGCGGACATATTTCCCTGCATTTAGGCAGAGGAAACCACTGATAGATTATTCATGTCGAAGCGGCATGGTCAACCTTGAGGCGTTCTCCTCATATCTATGGCTACCAGTATGACATATGAGAGCAGCGGTAGCATTCGTCTATCTCCTCTTCTCTTTGTCGCTAGCCTGTTGTTCCCCGCCCGACCTTAGGATCCGCTGCCCACGGGGGCCAAGGACACGTTTGCTTATAAGATTGCTCCGATGGATTGTGCGTGCTTGGAGTGGCTTGTTGTACTGTACCTGGCACGACAGAAACCTGGGATTGTTTGTACAGTATAGCGTTGCTAGGAGAGTGGGGTAATAATGTGTCAATTAAGTTACTTCTGATCATGCCCTATAGTCCAGACCACTGATTATGTTAATACATAGTATATGTTGCCTTTTTCTTTATTTTCTCCTTTGCATTTCATTGCATATACATAGTATCTATAAATACATATGTTATAATATTTATACACATTGAACCTGATATTGCATGTCTTACGATGACAAAGCTCTCAGACTAGACAACTGTAAAAGACTCCGCATGATCTCACCCTGCTTGACTTTTAACAGAATGTTGGCAAATGAAAGAGGCAGGTGAGAGTGCTTCTATATGCAGCAGGCATTAGAAGCATTGCAGTTTATATTGCTCAATGTAAACCAAGACCATAACATCAACACCAGAGTGGGAGAGAGGCTGGATTGAGCTCTGTTTAAAAGGCAGGTGTCAGATGAACTCTGATTGAATTACCCAGTCAGGAAGCAGGCACAGCTATTTGTGACTGTACCGACTACTGTTGATGCTTGCCCTGAATCCCTGATTGAACTCAGATATCTTTTCCACTGCTATTGTCGAGTTTAAAAAAAGACACACTATAGCCTTTACATATTAGTTAATTAGACCTATGCACTAGACCTATTGCAGTTCTTAAGTATACTCCAGGCATCTTAAAATCCCTAGCTAGTACCTACAGTAGTTACATGACCAAGTGCCTTGCCCAAGAGTGTACTGGTAATTGTGTTTTGTTCTGCTTATATGGCTCACATACATTACAACAGATACATATCGTATTTTGGAATATTTCAAATCAGTACGATCCTGACTTTAGAGGTTTGGAGTGATCCAGTCACGTGGAGTCAAACCTGATGTGATTACTCCATTCACAAGTTTTGCCATTTCCCAACTGGCCGTTAGACACGAAGAGAGCTGTTGGGGCATTGATGACAATTATGGGTTTTTATCAGAAAGCATCATACAGTAACACATATGAAAGAAACCAATAATGCAGTTATGTTTGTTATTGTCTTAAATATGGGTTGTAAATAACCTGAAAATATACATTTCTACATGCTTATATTATACTTTATGGTTGACGGCATTTCACTTCACCTCTTTAATAAAACAATTTAAATAATATTATTATGTGTAATCATGTTATCTGTACACAATGACTGAATGCATACAAATCCACTTTGTTCTTGGTTACACAAAACACTAACGAGTTGTCAGTTTAAAGACTGTTTTTATAAATAGTTTTACTCAGCATACAGTCTTTTGTCATATTATGTCAACACTGTTCTTGCACCGTCAGTCACGTTCAAATATAAGCTAACCAGAGGTTGGGCTTTGTAATGGCACACAGTAAACCCAGAACAAAAAAATAAAAGAATAAAATAAATAAATAAAAGCTATTCACAAAGTAGATTTGTTCCGACCAGTTTACTGTATACAACAATATGGCTGGAACCTTATGGAAAAAGTGCACTTTCCAACAACTGCGCCTACACTGTTGACCAGTATTTCAATACAGTGTGATTGTGACTGCAGCATTTAATGTATGTATCTGTAATTAGTAGCTAAGTGTGCTTCTTTTTGCAGGCAGGGATTTAACATGATCGAAAAACTCTTGATAGGACTGCAGGGATCTATGAAGCCAACCCATAAAACCCAGTCTTTTATTGTAATGTCCTATTCCAACCTAACATTTTAATACATTGACAAATACTGTACAGTATAGTGCAAACTTGCTGGAAAATGCAGAGACGAGGTAAATATACACACAAACACATGCGGTTACAGGCATTCATGCATGGGCTTTAACCGGTGCACACACGCACACATACACACACACACGCATGCACGCACACACAAGCGCACGCACACACACAAATTCACACACACACGCACACACACACACACACACATTGTCTAGCCTACTTTAAAATGTCAAGGTGGAATGAAGGTGCACTGTGCAACAACCCAAAGGATCAGGGAACAAAACAATAAATTGTGATAATAGTAAAATACACTTAAAGGGGACCTTGACCTAATTTCTTCATCTTGCTGTTTCACTGTAACTTTATACTGTAAAAACATTCAAGCAAATGATTGCATTTGTCACTATGCAAGCACATCTCATGTACATTAATCATAAACTGAGCTTTCATCAAAACTAAACAACATCATGTAATATGATGATTTTAAGGTTACAACCCTTAATAACAGAATGAGTTGGCCCTGATTGTTTATTTTACAGTATAAATGATGAAGTCTTTATATGAGACCTCTAAATTGAATGATCAACCACAGTTGTGAAAAATAAGAAACTGAGGTTCAGATCCATATGGGCTAGAATTAGCCTTTAAGCCTCATTGATATTTAAAACAAACAATGTTGAGCTTGCAATCTTCACCAAAAAGCCACATCAATTAGCATCACAATTTCCTTAACAAACAGAGGAGAATGGAATTCTACCCATCAAAGCCCGTTCACCGCAGCGTGATTGAAATAATTCTGCTGAGTCGATAGAGCCCCTGGCCTTTCATTAAAATGAACACGATGTCCTCTGTTTTTCCACCAAAAAAACAAAAACTTAACAAAAACAAAAAAGAACTTAAGACAAATTTGCATTTGATTAATGAAGGTATTGTTCTCTGACATCACACACAGGCAGGCCAATAGGAAGGCACATGGTAACAGAAGGTCACAATTTCTACCGACGTACGGAGGTGGACATGATGTGTGTCAGTGAGCTTCCTTTGTGTATGTGAGCTTCCTGTGTGTCAGTGAGCTTCCTGTGTTTCAGTGAGCTTCCTGTGTGTACGTGAGCTACCTGTGTGAATGTGAGCTTCCTGTGTGTCAGTGAGCTTCCTGTGTGTACGTGAGCTACCTGTGTGAATGTGAGCTTCCTGTGTGTCAGTGAGCTTCCTGTGTGT
>JAODUH010000018.1:1889176-1913849 GCA_027564835.1 Typhlichthys subterraneus
CATGTAAAAATACAGAAATAGCCTTTTTTAATACAAAAATTTAATTATTTTTTCAATTATTTTTATATTTATTTAATAATTTATACTTTTATATATTTATTTATTTATTTTTTATTATGGCAGTCCTGGTCCTCCATAGTGCACGAGGCTAAATAGGTTTTCATCCAATCAGGAATATGCTATTTTGCCACAACCTCATGACCAATGAGTGGAACAACACGATAGTAAAGTGCAGAAGCCCTTCATTGATATTCTTCATTCATTCAATGGCCGCTTGCAATATTCGCGACCCACTCACTCCCACTCAGTGACCCAGTTTGAAAATCGCTGCTGTAGACTATACCATAAATACACAATAGAATATTACACACTGTACATACTTTGATCTAAAAGCACTCTGTTCTAACTGTAGTTTTTAATCATCTCGCTACCCTTTCCTGAATCACCCAAATTTGCAAGCCATACTTTCAAACCACTGGTCTAACTGGTAGTCTCACATGGAGTCTGACATCTTCATCAAGTCTTTATCATTGTCTTCACTGGTGCTTAGCTTCCATTTACTGTATGTCGGCTAAAGTATAGAGCTAGAAATCCCACCCAGCTTCAGCCCAGTGCCCAGAGGACACAAGGATGGACAATCATAGCAATGGATTTTAATAAAACTTCACGCATTAAAGGAAATGGACTAATCCTTTGAAATCGTTCATAATGAAAAGGAATCCTAAGACTCTGATATTTCTCCTCCCTTCTACCACAAAGGATTTAAGGCTTCTATAGGATTCCACTAGCTTAGCTGCAAATCGCCTCATTGCCCAGAGATTCCACCATATCTGCTAAGAGCGGGGTAAACGACACATGGTCTGCTACATGTGTATACAGTACGCATAGTGTATTCCAGTGGATGCCTGTGCAACCCCCCCCCATGCACACACACACACATCTTTGACTCTGAGTGATACGTTGTCCGGGAGAGGTCTAGATTGAAGATAGTTCTCATTTTCTCCAGCAGGAAAGTATCTGACGGTGGGGCCATGAATCAGCCTATCTGGCCGGCCCAGGGACAGCCCTGCAGAGAGCTCGGGAGATGAGGAGCAAGAGAAGATGAAAGGAGGCTGAGAAAAGTCCTCTTTGTCCAATAGCTCTCACAAGCAGTGACAAGAATCACTAACATCTGCTGCTGTTTTTAGTTCAGCTGTTAGACGTTGCCTGTTGTTTTTATCTCCTCCCCAAACAATAGACGATTAGTTAGATTCAGAGGACTAAGCTCAGGAGACAATACAGAAGAAATGTAATGCAGTCATTATCAAGCTATGAGGAATCTTCTTCAATGTGTTGAAAACACAAAGCCCTGCTCCCATTGCTGGAATAAAAGACGAGTGTCCTGACTGGAACAATGTGTGTAAAACATTCTGACGTCCTCCATTAATCATGTTTAAGCAGACAGATGTGATCGCATCACATGAAACCATGACTCCTCCATATGCTACCTGTTTAGAGGGATGTTTGTAAACTGGCTAATTAAAAAGCTTTCAGCTGAAGCTACTTTCTCAGCAGATGTTTGTCCATTAACCTGCTGAACAATTACTTTAATGTTGTATGAAATACAGGATGTTAAAAAAATGCCCTCTCTATACCACAGTATAGCTTATAGCCCACTGACAGTTGATGAAGATATATTATGCTAATTAACTATTTGCTCTTGGGGTTTCTTTGAGAGAGAAAAAAAGTTAGTAAAAGATAATGTAAACTATATTAATATTGTATACTGTATATTTATCAAGACTGCTATTGTGTTAAGACCATGGGACAAGATGAAAGATAAAACTTAGTAGAAAAATGTAAAACTCAATTTATGCTTCTGCATCACAATTACGGGGACCCTATGACGTAGTGTCCCCATAGCGATGTACCCTACGACGTACCCTATAAGACTTACCCTATAAGACATACCCTATAAGAGGTACCCTACGCCGTAGGCTGACGTGGAATTTAAGGATGTACAAAACAATGTCCTGTACATGCGCAGATTGTCTTCCTTTATCAATCCTGGATATTAGATTGATTGGAAAGAAACATTTTTATATGCCTTGCTTGAGCATTATTAACCAAGACTACCACTTTGCATATGACACCTCTGAGATTTCCTTGTTGTTTGTGCAGCGAAAGATGGTCTTGTATAAATACTATTTCCTATCGGCACAGATTTTCCTATAATACATTTTGGTTTAACTAAGCGATTCGCTAAGAAATATTTGTACATTAGTGTTCTTCTTTGTGAACCTAAACAAGACATGGCTCTTCCGTATATTGGAGTTTGCACAGTCAATGCGCACAGGCCTACGCGGCCGACAGACCGTCCATCCATCCACCCAACCAACTTCATCCGCTTGGATGGATGGATGCAGAAATATATGCTTCCAGCACAGAAATTCAGCGCAGAAAAATATGCTCACGACGGTGTAAGCTACGACGTATCCGTCGGCGTAGGCTATGCCATAGGCTCGATGCGGAAGCATAAATCGGCCTTAAGTATTGTCTGCAACAAAAAGAGGCCTCACCCATGGCTAACATTCATGTGGCTCTAATGTTGATTACTGCTTCTCTTTGGATGTTAAATGGCATTTAGACAAACTGCAGTGCTTTAGTATTGACGGAAACGATTAACTGCTTGGAGTCAATCTATCTAAAGTTCATAAAGCTTAAGAGATATTTATAGGGCTATTATATGAATATTTTGACAGGCTTTTACAATACCCCAAGTGTGTATGTGCATGTGTATGTATGTGTGTGTGTGTCAGAGAGAGACTGTGTGATTGAATATGGCCTTCTTGCTGAAGGCCATATTCCAAGACACCATGTCCTATATTACTACATCATGCCAATATGATTACAGGCGTGCAAAACTGATGCAAGTCACATGATAAATACATTTTGAGCACTTATATGTGTGTTGTGTCTAAGGGAGAATGATGCTTAAAGGTAAGGTTAGCGATTTTAATCCAAAACCCAGGGTCCACTAGCTGTTTGTTCTGGTTGTGTTGAAAAATAATCTGGTGTTCCTACAAAGCCCTCTGTAAATGGGAACCCAAACAAATCACAGCAACACTATTCCATAATTGACAATGTGAAGCTTCTGAGGCACCTTATTGCACTGAAGGGAGAGAGAAATGCATTGTTTGGATATTGGATATTGAGTTTAAATATCAACAATCTTCATTCAGCATCGCTTACTATACCTTTAATACAGTTTATGTACCTGTTTATGTGTTTACTGTAATATATATACTTAAGTCAGAATGTGCTGATTTGCCACAACAAGAGTTTATATTCACTCGCCTTTTCCTAAACAAGAGAAGGTGTGAATCTACGCACGCTGTAATGAATGAGCCTGCACTTAACTCTTCATGAAAATGTAATAATTCTGAATAGAATTTCCTTTTCAAAAAAGCGAATAAGGCTTTATTGAAACCCTGAGCGAGGCTAGTGAAGCTTCAGGTCGAAAAAGGACATTTTTAAACCCTTACTGGTCAATTAATCTTGGGATAGTATTTCTTTCAGATTCAGAATTAATTGCTGTGGGTGAAAGGAAAATGAGAAAAGAAATGTGCAGGATGTGAGACATTGTGCAGACATACTGTTATCAAGCATTTGAAAGATTAAAGCCACAATATTTACTTGTATTCAAATCTTTTATGATTGATTCTTCAAGTCCAATTGAAAAAAGGCAAATTTTTTTGGGAATCCTCTGTAAGGAAAATTGTTATTGTGCAACGTTTTGTCACCTGAATGAGTCATCACACCAATTTAAATATAAAATGTGATAAATATTTGGCATAACAATACATTTAAATAAATACAATAAATATGATTTTTATCTGTTATTTCCTCTACGATAAAAAAGGAAAAAAGGCCTAATTGGTACGTACGCCTGAGAACACGCAAATAATTTTAGCTTGCATTTCCGCATCTTAATATGGTTTTGCCTGCGGATTGCCAGCGGATTTTATCGACTCATGTACATTTCTCTGATATACAATACAGTACATTACTTTGCACTGCATTGATTGTGCAGGATAAACAAATGCATGTTTTAGGAAAGTTATGTTACAAATATATTAACATAATATGACAACAATTCAGGGTGTCATAATATGCAATTCATATTCATATATATGTATATATACAGTAGATTCTATAAATACAACACTTGACACCAATGAAATCATATGGGGCATGGAGGCGAGGTATAAAAACAAGCACATTTCTTTTTAATTATTGTTTGTAGTGTATTTCTGCTTCTACAATGTATTTCCATTGAAACACTTAAAAAACGTGAGGAGGAAAATATAGACTCCAGGTGGGGGGAAAAGCGTCAGTGCAGTCTCATTAACATGGGAGAGGATTCAAAGACGATCTGCCCTGCATCTAGTGTGTAACAGGCTTTACTGCTTCAGGACTAGTAGCAATCTCATGAGATTAAAATCCCCCTGTCCCTTTACTATCCTGTGGTGTATTCATTGTGTGCTGAGACTGCACTCAAAATATCTGCCATACTTGACTCGCACAATGCATTCTTATGACGACATGAATTAAACCAAGGTAATATACTGGTAGGGTGAAGCCAATTTAAACCACGCTTATTCAAGCTCAACTGTGTCCCAGTTTTGATAGAAACTACCAAACGGGTTAACATCCCGGGGGTGTTGTCATTATCACTCACAATCACTGATGGCAATATTTGCCAAAAAAATTATATGTCCATGTTGCTTAGCAATGTTGCCTCCCTGTAGAGCAAACGGTCCAAGAACAGGCATGCACACACAAACAAACACGTACAAACGCAGACACTAACTCAAGCACACACTGCCATTGCGTAGCGTAGCCAATCAAATAATGCCCTGTGGTCACAGTCAATAAAGCAGCCCAGTAAGTAAACACAAGAACCGCCAACACTCATGCATGTGTGCAGCCATGTGCTTGTGTTCACCTCAGTGGTTGTGTGTGGTGTGTATGTGTGTGTTCAGTTGAAGAACTATGAAGTTTCCCTTATTTAAGATATTCTCAGGTATAGGAGAAGGGTAGGGGTGGGGGGGGGGGGTCATTTTTATCACGCTGCCACAAATAACGCGGCAAAAGTCAATGACATCGCCTTCTGCACCGATGTCAAAACGCCAAACGGCATATCACATTCTCTCTCTTTTTCCACTGAGTCCTCCAGTAACTCGACTGCCAAACACCCCGCCCACGCACGCACGCACGCATCTCTGCAAATGAAGAAGTGTGAGGCAATTTGATTATCGCCCAGCAATCAAAGCTAATTAGGAGAGGTCATCTAGAACAGTCACACTGTGTCTAACAGTATTCCTCCCGCTATCAGTGGGTACTATCTCCTGCGCCGCGGCTGCCTGTCTGCTCCTGATAGCTGCGGCGACACTCATCTCCACAGAGGCAAGCCATGCGCTACCTGCCAGGCACTCTGGCGGAGGCAGACGCACCCAGATTAGCGTCAGCTGCAGGCGCATTGGAGCATCAATTAATCACCAATTAAAACTGCCAAAAAAAAAAGCATTTGATATACTTAAGCTTAATTAATACACTGCTACTAATTTGGTAGGCCTAATTAATCAATTTAAGAGTGGCCCCTGGTGAAGAACAACGCAGATTACGCTGTCTAAAAGAGATGAAGGGAGCGTCGGAAAAGAAGATGGATTAGAGGCAAGAAACAGGGAGTTGTATGTTTGTTCAGTCGACGGTTTGATATTGTAGCTCAAGTATGCCACACAAGGGGACTGAAAGAAGGGGAAATTGAAACAAGACAGAAAATGGGCTAACATTAAAGAGTAAAGCAAAGTAGAACATCACACTGGAGTCTATTTCAGGCTACAACCTAGTGCGTCGACACATAAAAGTGTCCAAGTAGCTGACTAACTGTCTTGTGGGTGTTCCCGCCTCAAATGTCTATAAGGCACTATTGAAATCTGTTAACTGACTTACTGCAAACTACACATATCAGTGAAAGTAACATATACATGTGTTTATTTCAGATAGGTGACACTTTCATTATTAGTCTATTTGTGCACGTGGGAATTATGAACATCCCTGTAAAAAAAATCTATATGTAATATAGCTACAAGCCTTTCCTCTATTTAGGGATCAAACCAAATTCAAAGGTGGCTTTGTCGCCAATTGGCCATTACAACACCACATCACTTCACTAATCTATACATGCTCCAGATGTGACTCCGCCCTTATATGTTCCAGCTTTGTGATTGGCCATTATTTGCAGTGCAAAGTGATGGATGCCAGTAAGGCATGTGAAGTGCATCAGGGGTGGGATTTCGATTATGGTCTGCCACTTACTTTGTAAATGTGTATTGCTGTTGTTAGCATGCCAGGGAATGAGGTCATAATGTCCATAGAATTAGCCTGGTGTAACCAGACCGAATCTTCACTTTGTGAATAGACACCATCCGTTGATGATTGTTCACAGTCATTGCATCCTAATGGGTGTAGGCCTCTGGTTAATTTAATTAATAATTAACTATTGGATTAACCAATCAGCGTTGCTACTGTTTGTTTCACTTCATCTAGATCTATCACCAATTTATATATATATAACATTTTGGTTTGTTTGCCATCCAGAGTAGCTAGGTGAACTCTAAAGCAAACATGGTTTCCAGACTAAAATCTCAGCATAAATTGACCTGAGAACACTAGTCAGGCGAATTGATACTACCTTGGGAGTTAATAGTATGGAAGTAGCATAATAGTATTCTAACAAGAAAAAAGCCCTTAAGATTAACCTTTCAAAAAACATGTCAGGTTCATTCTCCAGTCAGTGTCACTGACTCCTATCTGGAGTTAGTCCCCGGGCGCTGCACAGCAGCTGCCCACTGCTCCCTTGAGGGATGGGTTAAATGCAGAGGATGAATTTTGCAACATGTGTGTGTATGTGACAATAAAACATACCTTTACCTTTCTTCTTTAACTTCAACCCCAACAATACATGCATTCCACTGTATGTTCATAACATCATACATTATCTATAGTCCAACATTCTTTGATCTCCACCATGACCCTAATTATGCCAGTACTGGTAACAGCCCTAATTAATTTGAGTGTAATTTATCATTACTAAATTAACATGAAAGCATATTCAAGTAAAATGCTATTCACATTTATTGTAGTTACCAAACCATAGTTAGGAACTATAATATAAATAAATAATTCTGTTTCATTACGGCATAATTGCACTGCGTAGGATTCGTTCATGACTCCTTATGTCTACTATTTTAAGTAGGGAAATGTTGGATTTATGCTGGAGCAAGAGTGGCAGATGGAGGACTGTTTCTAAGCTTAGCAGGCAAGGTAGCCATTCTGTGACTCATAAGAAACAGCGGGTACAGTAGGACGACGGGAGCCTCTAAAAAGCCAAAGGGATTTATGTTAAACTCCTGCTGCAGTGCACACCACAGTTGACTTGAATTACACTCCTCTCACCTTAGTGAAACTTTCTGCCTCACTATAGCGATTCATTAGCTTCATATTAACCCCCAGCAGTTGGTCGATGCAATGTTGCTTTTAAAGTGGTAGTGCCCATATAACAAGGTGTGGTAAGAAACTCCATAACAAACACAACATGGAGACTACAGTGGTGTGTGTGTGTGTGAATTCTAACATAATGTATGTGATGAGGCTTTGACAAAATAAGTTATTCTCAAAGGGATTTTATGGAAAAACAGCATTAATACAATATGTAGAGTATTATTACTTATGTGTACGTATTTGTACTGATATGTACTGTATTATTACTTATGTGTACGTATTTGTACCGATATGTACTGTATTATTACTTATTTGTACGCATTTGTACTAATATGTAATGTATTATTACTTATTTGTACGTATTTGTACTATGTACTGTATTATTACTTATTTATAGGTATTTGTACTAATATGTACTGTATTATTACTTATTTGTACGTATTTGTACTAATATGTAATGTATTATTACTTATTTGTACGTATTTGTACTAATATGTACTGTATTATTACTTATTTGTAGGTATTGGTACTAATATGTAATGTATTATTACTTATTTGTACGTATTTGTACTAATATGTAATGTATTATTACTTACTTGTAGGTATTGGTACTAATATGTAATGCATTATTACTTATTTGTAGGTATTGGTACTAATATGTAATGCATTATTACTTATTTGTAGGTATTGGTACTAATATGTAATGTATACTGTAGACCAGCACTGCCAGGTGGAGGTTCAACCCCCGTCACACTCCCCTTGCAATGTGGCAGGGCCTAAAGCCCCGCCCCCACAACCCCAGCCACCGCTTCTGAGGCAAGCTCCTGTGTTATTGGCTAAACAGAGCCAGCTGCAGCCAGTTAACTGCCTTATCTCACGTTAATCGATTTCCTCGAACGAGAAGAGGCGGAGAGAGAATGGAGGGAGTACTACAAAGCTGTGTGTGTGTGTGTAGGGCAGGCCAGCCAAGAATGACAAATGAGCGAGGGCAGGTTACTGCTTTCATTGGGTTTCCAGTACCGATGGGCAAATGTGTGTGTGTGTGTGTGTGTGTGTTAGAACCTCTTCTTTGAGCCTATCTGAAAGACATTGATTGCTGACGACAAAAAGAACGCTGGGTTCCTCTCAAAGACAGACAGGCAGTAGCCCACAGTCACAGGCAGCAGTAATACAGTTTGGCCAACACTGTCTGCCTGCTGCAGTTTATAGTGACTGACTTTATGAGCTTCTGGCCGACATGTTCGGCTCTGAGCTCAGAATGTCGCATGTTGCACGTATAAATCGGATTCTTCCCTCGCTCCCTCATGGACGATTAAATGGGAACATTTTCAGAATGAGAAACATATGGACCTATTTAATTGGCCAATTTCTCTTGCCAATGTGTGTCTTTTTTCATTCTAAAACCAAATGAAAATGGGAAAAAATGCTATCTAGTCAGACATGCATATTGCAGTGCAGAGTGCTGCACAAATTGTCATTGTCCTTCCGCTAGGAGTAAAACAGCCCTTCTGTTCTGTGGATTAATGGCACCATTATGCAGAATCCATGTCCCCTATAGAGCATGCTAAGGTGCATCCATACAGGCGTGGAGATTTTAGAGAATGTGTTTTTCTTGTATGTTCATTTTATATTTCCCTGGCATGCAATGACCCTGTTAGAGGATACATGACTCCACAGATCTACAGTGGAAACACCATCGTCTCTCCCTTTCCATTACCGGGCCTCTGCCCTGGGCTCTCTCCTGACCCTGCGGTAATCGCGCGTGGTGCATAGGGGAACAACAGCCGCATCTGCAACTCATATGCGAGGCGTTATTGTTCTACACATGTCTTGTGTAATCTGCCTGACCCACGGCGCGTAGAATAATTCTTTATATTTAATCACGGCACGTCGAAGCCGCTCGCTAAGTCGTTTTCCGTGTTCCATTATCAAAGTTTCAGGGCGCTGCTCTGGGAATCTGCACTAAATGGAGCGGCTGAAGTGGTTGGGCTTATAAAAACATAATATGCCTGTCTGCTTTGATAAACCGAGGACGTGTATGGAATTCACACATATGGGCACACTTAGACACAGGTACAGTATGCAAAAGAGAAAATGAGAAATAGTAATGAGACAAAGCAGGTATTGTGAGTTCAGGCAGACTTTGAGTTCAGATTCTAACTGGACTATAAATAACATAGCTATAGAAAAAAGGATTCACAGCCAATTAGTTGTGTTTAAAACAAGGTGCATCCTTCCATAGAGTCGGAATCATTGGTTACTGAAGACTCACCCTGCTCCAATGGCGGTGGTTTCACGCCTGTAGCCTTCATCTTGAGAGCTTCTTTAGCAGTCATGTCACAGCAGGAGCCTTTATTGGTATCCTGGTCGCTGTCAGCCTGGTCACTGTCGCCATGGCCACTGTCTCTGAGGCTCGCTCGCTCAGGGTCTTTGAACGTTGAACTGCTACAGATGTAAAGCACATCAAACCTGGAAATGACTTCACCTGCTTCTTAAGTAGCTTTAATGTGACAGTGGATACATAATGGAATATATCTATCAAGCAGTTTTAGCCATATTTTTTAATAACAACATACTGCAAAATTGTAAAATGTTCTTGTGACCCCCCAAAAAGCATTTAGAGACAATAGGGAATAATAGGGAAGGAGTACCACTAGTAAACATGTACGTTAACAATGGAAGTCAGTACAGATAAACAATACTGATCTTGTGAGTGAAGGGTTTAAATTAATATAATAAATTAATATAATTCAAAATGAATATATATTAGAGGTGAAAAAAATACAGTCAAATTGAGAAATGTCTCAATGTCTCAAAATGAAAATTGAATCCCATGCCAAATGAAAGTAGTACCCCTTATGCAGCAAGTCCATTTATTGTTGTGATAGAGGGACATTTCTAAAGAGATGGATTTCTCTGTGATGCAAAAGTCTGTCAGATATTGTAGATGTCATTTAACAAACCCTTACCTTTGTACAAACTGTTGCCTGCTACCCATATAATTAGGCTCAGTGGGGAAACTGTCCGTCTGTAGAGAAAAGAGGAAACCATTTAGCTAGTAAGCTACATAAAAAAACACGACATACTGTGAATCAGGATCTCCAAGTGACAGGCAGTGATTCATAATGGCCAAGAAAAATAAAGGGTAGGGAATTGGGAGGAAGTGAGAGAGGAAGGAGGACTCTCCGTCGTTTCGAGTTCTGAACATATCAACGATGGGATAAAACAGGCTGATTAGATATTCACCCCTGGTCAAAAGAACTGAACTTCAAACCTCCAGCACACAAATGGAATAGGCTCTATTTGACCATGAAGGTCACCTCCAACTTAACAGCGGCAGTCTCTGTCAAGAACTCTTCAAAACAAATTCCATTTGGATTTTTTTTTACTACAATTTCAGACAGGGTAGTTTTATGACTTTGACTAAGTCTGTAACAGTGTAGCCTGTATTTCTTTCAGATATAATATAAACTATTGTAATTGTATTTTACATTGAATCTACACACAATTGTTCACTCATGATTATACTATTATGTACACTCTAAAATAAGCAAACACCAACCCAGAGTGGACTCACATTGTTATACAGGTTAGATATTTATCAACCACATGCAGCAGCTAGTAATTATGTAAGGGGTTTTCTTTCATTCAGTCTCTCTTCTCTATCACACTTTCTTGTTAGCTATCACAGGATATCAGTGCCTCTAATGATATTAATTAAGCAAATGAAAAGGTCGCAATGATCCCAGAGAGCCTGCTGGTATTTATATAACTCTCCCCTTCAAAACTCCTTTGTCACTCATTGCAAAACCTAGAAGATATTACATCTAAGAACACATCAATAAGAAAGGAAATATACTGGAATAACAGAAATTGAAACTTAGCATTTTCTTAAGAAATACATATCTAGGCCCTAAAAGACGGTACAAAGAATGTTTCTACTCAAGTTCACAGCTTTCTCTTTAAAGTCATAACAGTAAATGTCATACTTAGTGGGTAATGTTTCCTTGCATTGGAGCGCTTCACTTGCACAGCGTGACGCAGTCGATGTCATCCTAGCGGTATGAAAAGGTGTTTGTGTGTGTGTGTTGTGCATGTGAATGCTAGTCAGACCAGCCCAGTACACTGACATTTTGCTAACACCTTTATCTCTACCTAAACACAGACTTCAAACTCAGCCTCAGCAATTAAAAGGCAAAGCTGTCACAGAGTAAATCAAAGGTTTGAATCTAAACCTAGAATATAAGAAGAATAAATGTTTGAAATCATTTGGCATTGGAATAATAACAGCCTGAGTTTCTCAAAAGGTTAGAGGCCCAGTTTCTTATTTCATTCCGATGGTCTTTCTGTACTTTTATGTCCAGGGACTCATCCTTGGACAGCCTTTTAAAACAGCCCATCTCTCATACAGTAGGCTCTGCATGTTTTCAGGTTCAATAGAAAATGAACAAAGAAATGATTCTTTGATATTGTTGCACCGGGCCTTGAAAGGAATAGCTTGCATTTTTCATTTCGTACAATAAATGTCTCCTAAAGTTGTTCAGTTCATGTAAAATAATACATATGCATACAGTAGAACCAAAAAACAACCAGTTCAGAGTCCTAAAGGACTACATTTGTAGTCGCATGCTTGTAAGCACATACACACAAACTCCACACATAGTCAGTCAAAAAAGGCAATGAACCATATCTTTATCAACATCTTTGCTGTCAGGTAGAGGATGTGTGTGTGCGTCCGTGCAGCATCTACCTATTTATTGTGTGTTTAATGTGACAATGAATGAATATGAATTCAAGGGCTGGTCGTTTGGTTAGTGTTGTTTTGCAATGCCACTGGCACCTAGGAAATGTTGCTGTGGAAGCTGCGATGTGGGCCGTCGTGCAGCCAACTGGACCATGCAGCCGAGGGAGTTAGCGAATAGAGCGATGGTTCACCTCCGCTGGCTGAGTGTGAAGAGCTGGACTCTATTCTGCACTCCCACCAAGAAGCTGGGAGGAGTGTCTGGGACTGACCATGTAGACAGCAATGCCCGATGGAGACAAATGGGAGCAGTTCCCTGAAACCCTATTCATTTATGTCCGGCCTGGTTGTCTGTAGTGGAACACGGATCATTGCTATGGGGCGCTGAGCACGTGTGTGTGCGTGTGTGTGTGCGTGTGTGTGTGTGTGCCTGTGTATGTGTGCCTGCGTATGTGTGAGTGTGTATGTGTGAGTGTGTATGTGTGAGCGTGTGCGTGTGTGTGTGTGTGTGTGTGTGTTAGATACCACAGGTGAGCAGAGGACAAATTGCAACATATTGCAGCTTCTTTCTCACCCATCATTGAGCATCTAGCGTTCATACAGAGGGACAAGCCCACCCCACCTCCCTGTATCCCACTGTGTACGATAGGTGCCTGTCCTCTACTGTCTCCAAAATACTGCACACTCTATACACATGAAGGATGGAAGCAGTGGTTCACTGCATGTGGGAAGGTGTGTGTGTGTGTGTGTTTGTGTAATCTCTCTCATATAACACACACATCTAGTGTGGTGTGACTGGGAAAGAGCAAATGAGGCGATATTGAGACAGAAATACAGAAAAGCACAGTATATGAGCGGAACTGCACATAGTAAGCCAGGGATACCAGAGGTAGGACATACTAGTTGGGAGGAACTAGATAATAATTAGACAGCATTGATTGTCCAGTTGCAGGGGAGCGGTTCTAAGTGATCAAATCTAATTTGCTGGTATTATATGTCTTCCTGGAGATATCAGGCCAATCAATCACTGGGCCAATAAATGCCATCACAGTCTACTTCCTGCTAAATACCTTCCACTAACTCCATAATAACTTCTAAGATGGAGAAGTTCCAGTCAAATTGGCAGACAGATAAGGGGGTTATTTCTGAATTATTTGCCTTATCCTGACCTGGTATTTCAGAATAACTAGTTGTTAACAGCACGGAAATTATTCCAGTATTCTTCATAGAGTGACTCAGAATTACCCCCGCCTACAATAGAACCAACTCTGTGTGTTTGTATTAGAGTATTGTAGTATGTGGCGGAACGACTTCCAGGAGCTCACTTGCTATTCAAACCACTTACCGAGTAAAGAACTCATGAGGAGTATGGAAAGCATTATGGCAGAGAAAAGGAAGATGGGGTGAGCACTAGCAAGGAGAGGAGAGGAGAGGGGAGGGAGAGAGATAGAAAGAGAGAGATAGAGAGAAGTGGTGTTTCAGAATTTAGAAGACTTGACTGATTGAACAACTGCCAAAAACAAAAAGACAGCTGCTATCATGATGTGGTTTGACACAGTCTAATTTCTCTCTGTGTCAAAGCTGCGTATGTAGAACACATTTGTCATTTCATTTTCAGACTGAACATTTAAAGGGGCCGTGTGTATTTAGTGGCTTGAGATAAGGCGGGTTGCCGTCACCATCACAGTTACCATGACAATTGTCAAACTCATTGTGTCACATCCATTCAAACATGAGCTTTGAGGCCAAAATACTAACAAAAGCACTTGAAATCATTGAATGATACTTGTTTTGTACAGTAAACAATGAAATCTAAAGTGCACAGAAGCTGAGATGGCTAGTCAGCACAGTTGTTTAATATTATTATCACAGGTACATTTTCATCTCTTCCAACCGCCACCGTGCATACACACTCTCTCTAAGGTATATTGGAATGTGTCATTCCCACTCAATGACATACAAGGAAGTGGATTATGAGTGCAAGCCATTATAATTCCTTGAATTGAGTTCAAATAACAATGTTTCTCCAGCATTTCTCACTCCACCACTTAATCTCTCATCATAACATGAAATTAAGATATATACCAATATTCTGTTGTATATTACAGACTACAAAGGGTATATTTTGAATTAGAGATATTGTTTGCCCTGTTTTGATTCAAATCTATGCAGGTTAATATTGGACGGCAATCCACTTTACGTATATTATCACCATATGACGCACACAAGCCATGCTTACATGCACCCTGGTCCACATTAACACCTAGTTAGCAGAGATACAGTCAAGTCACACATCCACAGGTGCCAACACAAGTACACTTTACAAAGAACCAATTTTGTGATGCATGAAAATCAAATCATGGGCTGCTGAACTAAATCTCGCATTAACAAAACGCCTCCAAAGATCCGGCTTAATAAGCATGCCTTAATACAAAATAATCTGCTGTTTTCTCATTGCAATGCATGTCATTGATTTATTTATGGCCTGATTAAACCACAGTGAGTTGAAACTTCCTTATCAAAGCAAAGGATGTTTTTCCACA
This sequence comes from Typhlichthys subterraneus, assembly GCA_027564835.1. Lineage (NCBI taxonomy): Eukaryota > Metazoa > Chordata > Actinopteri > Percopsiformes > Amblyopsidae > Typhlichthys > Typhlichthys subterraneus. Next base: position 1,904,006 of record JAODUH010000018.1, read on the forward strand.
AAGCTGACAAACAATCCAACACAAGGAAATATTTAATAGTGGAATTTGAATAGAAATAGATCTTTTTTTTATTTTAAGTACAGTACATAAAGCTGTCTTCAGACTTCTGACGGGTGCTTCAATCAAGGACACAATATAAAGTAAACAAAACTCCTTAAGGACGGAAATGTAATGTGTTGACACCTGCCATTTTCAGCTGAGGTGAGTAAAGCTTTATAACCAGTAGAGCAATGTGTAATAGTGCATTCAGATGCTTTCATACGCGCTGGGGCAGTGGTTATAACCAGCTGCAGTGACAAAAAAAAGCAGATTTTTCAATTACACCATCGAACCCAATGACGCATATCAATAATTCAGAAGAAAAGCAGGTGATATTCGGTTTCCCAATGTAATGCAATTGAAGATAAACTGTTGATATAATCTTTCCCAGATTCAGATAGAATCATGAAAGACATACAGGACCCCTTTCTGTGACCAGAATAAATATCCCACTAGTCCACAGATCTCTGTGGAGGGACAAACACAGCACAAAAGGTCAAACTCCTTCCGTAATTTCCACTGGGATACAAAGCAAGGAAACATCCACTCAGTTAACAAAGCACTTATTTCTGGATTCTCCGAATGAATCAGGCCAAGTGAAGCTTTCACACAATAAAATAAACATGTATGTTTTAACGATGCACAATTAATCCTATATTAATCGAGGTAACATTTTGCCGACTGCCATATGCTAAATTACACAAATATCCTTTTTTTTCCTCCTTATAATACAGCAGCCCTAGGCTATATTGTTTATTCATTATTAAATGTTATCTTTTCCTGAAATGTGGAACGAGTAGGAGTTCTTGGATTGGATAGTGTAAAAAATACTTGAAGAATATTTAGCCTATTAAGGCATAATACACAAGTATCCATAATTGTCAACGCTTAAGCTGAAATGCTACAAAAACATAGAAAAAACAATAGACCTACATAAAGAGCAACAATCACGTGTCACATATGTCCAAAGAATTGCAGACATGACGAGATGAAATGTACCACGATTGAAACAATGTTTGTTTCTAGATCACTACGCAACACGCTACGAGTGTGGAGGCATAATATAAGATATGAACCATTATCCGCAGCAAGGTTGGAGCACAAATAACAAAGAAAAACATCGCCCTCCTCAAACAGGGAAAATGGAAGTGTCCGTGTGTGTGTTTGTTTGAGGTTGGGTTACTGTATTGAACACAAGATGGAGATGGCATTTAGAGAGTGAATCAATAGAGCTGTCTTTGACGAGAGTCCATGGTAATGGCTAAGTGAGAATAGCGTGACTCACTGGCATTTCACTAACTTTCAAACCGATCTGAGGTGGACCACAGCACACTACATACACAAACACCATGTGCGTGTGTGTGTGCACGCAATCATGATGCAGTGACACCTTGTACTGTGCGCAATAAGCGAAGTAATGCAAAATAATGAGTAAATTAGCTCAGGGGCTGGCAGTCAGGGGTGGTTGAACTGGCACAACGCGTTAAATTGAACAGGATTTGCAGATAAAGCCCTAGTAAATCACAACAGGCCGTGGCACCACCTGTATCACTGTGCCTGTCCCAAAGGGAGAAGTGCAGGAAGCATTTATAACCTAATCATTCCATTTTCCGCATGCATAAATGTTAACATTTCACCACAACGTGATTCACAAGAAACTGTGATATTTATATTGTGTGGCTGGGCTTCCGTGCAGCTTTGTGTCTTACAGAGACCACCTTAACAATCCACCAGCCAATGCTCTCTTAGATGTTTGATTCCAGCTCAGAGGTAACACTTGCTCTGAGAAGGAGGGGCAACAGATGCTGCTTGTATTATATCATATTATATTCAGCTTTATTGGCATAGATATTTATTTTCAACAGACACTGCTTGTACTCCTATCAACACAATCCATATCTATGGAGTGTTAGCCCCAGTAGTAAATATTATATTCAGCTTTATTGGCATAGATATTCATTTTCAACAGACAAAAACATCCCAACGCAGCAGTTTTCCAGAAAAAGGGTTTTGTTTCCCTCGCAATTCGTATGAAGACGTTTGATAATCGTTTGATTAATCCGGTGATCTGGTTAGCTCTGCGTGTGTGTCTGTGTGTTGGGGGGGGGGGGGGAGATGTCCGAGAACTGTCTTGTTCTGTACACTGTTAATCGTCTAGTTATTGCAAAGTGACTGTATTGCATAGCGTGCCATGCCGCCACATGCTCGAGTCAGCACTGACCTCCCATCACCCTAATTAATCTGCAGCCAGCTCAGTCTGTGTAGAAATGTAAGCTGTTACAAGGGTCACACGTCTAATCACACGTAAACAACCATATACCACCTCCTACACATGCAAGGTTACACACACACAGCTATATCAACTGCCATAAGGAAGCAACTGGAAATGGTAATACAGACAGACATTTGTATTTATTTTGCAACCTATATATGAAGGCACGTTGCTTTCTATAACGCTTCATGGAGCCACGCAACATGTTAAAAGGGAGGCACTTTTAAACGTTAAAGGTCCACTCCACGATATCCACCGCAGCTTGTTTGGAGAGGCAGCTGCGCGAGTGAGCGCAGGAGGGGTGAGAACCAAAACAACACTGGTTGGATGGCTCCAGTGGGAGAGCAAGCCGCTCCTCATTGGAGTTGTTTCACAAGCTGGCTTGTTATTGGTACTCTAGACGCTGTAATGTGGTCAAGGAGAGTGCCTTGAAACCAAATAAAATATCAAATCAAATGTGTTATAGATACTATATACACTATTATATAGTGTACTGTATATGTGGTACATATTTATACAGTGAAATGAAACTGAAAATATGACGTAACGTAACATAATGAATATAATTACGACTTCAAAAAAGGCACAAAAATTAACAACATGACTTATCTCTCTACTTACGATAGGATTTTAAAAAATACAGACAATGAAGTACAGTACACTGCTCATAATGGAAATGTCTGTATCATGTTCAGTGCAACAGTGAGCATACTGAAATCACAAACATTGTATGCTAAGTGCTTCATAGCTCTTAAAGCTGATATTACAGAGCCTTTTGATTTTAGTTTGCTTGCACATTTACTCAAAATTAAAGGAATTTATTTAATGCTGAAATAAGAAATGCTGTAGTTTTTCCATTTAATGACAGAGCGAGAGAGAGAGAGAGAGAGAGAGAGAGAGAGAGAGAGAGAGAGAGAGAGAGAGAGAGGTAAATGTTGCCCTGCCATCATATCTGTCTGTGAGAGCGAGAAGGAGAGACCATAAGCAAAAACATAAAATAGTAAAATTATTCCATTTGAATTGTTAGAGGATGCACGGCTCTATGGATGAAAGGCTCTTCAGATATTTCCCAAAAGCCCAGATCAGAGCGACTACACACACACAGCATACAGACACAGACACACATGCACAGACACAGCAACAGAGAATATATACACACACACACACACACATGTATTCAATCTCCACGCATGCACATTTATCAGCACACATTATTGCTAAGCTGTTGTCCGATGGCTATTAGCAAGCTGATGGGTCAATTGACTGTATTTATGCACTGGACCAGGCCAACTTGTAAGCTGTACCGTAAATCTCACCCAGTGTTGGAAAGACGTGAGAAGTGGATCTATCGTCGCTAGTGTATGCAGTCTGAATATTAACCCTTCACTTTCCCTCAGTATGTATAATCTATACACTATGCCACTACGACTCAGCAACAGGAACCTGACACAAACAAAAGGCAGATGGGCTACGACTGATTCAAGGTGACCTTTCATTTGTGTACTGTCTAGGATCAGTGTTTTCTCTCTCTCTACGTTGGGGAAGGGGGGAGGGCGGTGAGTAGTGTTTGGAGGGAAAGGAGCCCACTCACCTGGGCAATAAACTGACAAAAGAGGCTTTGACTTAATGCTGCGCTGTCAAAGCCCCGGATGCCCGGCACTCCTTTTAAGTGTTCCCAGGGTGCATTAAGACCCTGTCAGGCCAGCTTTAGCATTAATCAGCTAGCCTGCGGAAGACACAATTGCGCATTATCTCAAGCTCTACACCCCCCTTGACCTTCTCTTCAAACGCACAGATAACCCCCAGTCGCTTGAACGCTGCGAACACGTCGTGGGCCCCGGCAGAATCGTCCACCCCCCCTCTCCCCACAGCCCTGTAACTCCCCTGATTGGTTCCTCACGCAGCGGCGCGCATGTCTCTACACCTGCGAGTACATCAACACAGCGTGTCAACGTGACCTCACAGAGGACACATGGGGGCGCTGTGAGAGGAGCGCTGATGCACTCCATCAATCTGGCAACATGAGCAGAGCAGAGCAGGGGAGGGGTGGGGAGAGGAGGGGAGGGGAGGGGGGAGGAGAAAGAGGAGGGGAGGGGAGAGGAGGGGGAAGAGAGGAGAGGAGAGGAGAGAGGGCACCAAAAGAGGAGAAGAGAGGGGAGGAGAGGAGAGGAGAGGAGAGGAGAAAGAGGAGGGGAGGGGAGGGGAGGGGGAGAGAGGAGGGTGAATAGAGGAGAGGAGATGAGGAGAGAGGGCACCAAAAGGAGAGAGGAGAGGAGAGGAGAGGGGAGGGGAGGAGAGAGGGCACCAAAAGAGGAGAGGGGATGGGAGGAGCGGGGAGGAGAGGCAAGGCCAGGCGAGAGAACAGTGGCGAGAGAACAGTGGCTCCATTCATCATGTCAACAGTGTCAAGTGTGTATAAATACCGAGGTCTGTCCTGGGCTATCACTGAGCCGACGCCTCTGTCGTGGTACTTCACTTATTAAGACTGTGAGCGGATCGATCCGCCTGACATATACACTCTGCACTGGTGACAACATAATCTCATCATCATGAATTTGGCTTGGGTCGTCAGTAACATGAGCTATTGCAATGCTTATCTGAGATGACAAGAGCCACGAGAACAAGAGCGAGAACAAGAGCGAGCACAAGACGTAGCAAGCAAGAAATGAGGGCTATAGAGAGAGAGAGAGAGAGAGAGAGAGAGAGAGAGAGAGAGAGAGAGAGAGGGCTGTGAAGTATAGTTAGAGACCTTTCATCAAACAATACTCAGAACCATAGGTGATCAAATATTTCTGTCGCAAACAGAGTTGGGATCAATATGAAGTGGCGTGGACCAGTGATTGATCTGAATGTTAAAAGCTCCAAAAAGATTACTCTAAAAGACCTAAACCCAGCGAGGGGCCTATTGAGCACAATTGTGCAGAACAATGGGAAAACGTCTAAAAGCCAGAAAACACACTGCCTTCAACACGGCACTACAAGCGTTGTCCTAAAGAGAAGACACACACTTAACGATCTGACAATAAATCACGCGTGCGCCACTTAGCCGGGCTTTTGTTTGGGAAACGGCGTCGGAAAGAGCTGACGGATTTGTCTCTTTACCACAAACAGATAAATGTCAGTGTGCCTGTCAATCCCCTCTGGACAGACACAGTCCCTGACAGACAGGAGTCCGATTTCCAAGTTCACAACAAACATGGGGGAAAACTAAAGGAGATGCTGGGAACAGTAATGGGCTTTTCAGACATGGTGGCCAGCGTGTAAACTTGTCAGCGTTTACAAAAATACACACAGACACAAATAAGATGGCAGGATGACCCAGGTACACCATAAAATATTATAAATAACAAGCCAAACAAAATGGAGTAGTGTGAAGTTACAATGTGGCACTCTGTAAGAACTGTTAACAATTTAAAGTATTTTTTTATTTTATTTATTTTATTTTTTGACAAGCATGTCTGCAGTGAATGATGGCTAAATAACAAGGTCTATTGAATGGCAAATTACAAATCTTTAGACTGATATTTTGTAGGCAGGTCTAGGAAAGCCTTCTGCGTTTGCTCGCATCGTGACAAGTTGCGTTTGTTTGAGTTAGGTCGAGGATTGTTTCCCTTCTGCCCGTCGTACCAAGAAGCCAATACACATAAACACAAACATACGCACCCTCCTCTCCAAAAGGGTGGCACATATGTCTCCCAATGCACCACTACCCTTAAAGAAATAGTTACAATACCTGACTCAGTCAAAACAGTGGTTCCTGTACCACTGGGAAATGTGACCATATAATCCATAATGTAAATGTTTTTTCTACGCCAAGGGGATTTCACCCAGATAAATATAATTTAATAGGGCTGGACGATAGGGCCAAAATTGATATCACGATATAATTCTTAATTTTGGTCTATACTATATAATTCCAATATCAATATGAACAATATAAAAGCCTCAAAAAATTCTAAGGATCCCCAGCAGCCCAAATTGCACAAATTGCCTATAGCGGTGAAAGCAGACATTAAAAGTATATTGCAAGCTAATTGCAAGCTAATACACATTTTGTCAAATTCACCAAATATCTCCTCCCATTATGCTATTTTATTGTTAAACAAATTATCTGATACTTCTACACAGCCCTGGCTCCGTAAATAGGAACATAAACAAAGTGGTGAACAGCGCTCACAACAACAAAGGCGTAGTGCTACGCTTTGCTTCACAATGCATTTCGATGTGAGTAGGCGCTGCGGATTGATATTGTTTTGATTTGAGCTTAAAGTTAGCAAGCGTTTTCGAGAATAACTAACTAAGTTTGTTACATTTGCCTGCATGTCTGTAGTGCAGGTGCACGTGACGTAGCCCATTGTGTTCTATTCTTTCTATTCACATTGAATACAATGAACAGACAGCTGCCCCCTGAACGTCAGTCAGTAACAAATGCTGCATGTATAGCCTGTCAAAATATCGGACATGTTTAATAATCATGTCGCCGTTATTGAAAAAATGTATAGGCTACTGCAATATACTGTATCTACTGTATATCGAAATAACATTATTGGGCAGCCCTAGACCAAAGTATTCTATACCAAAGTATAGAATACAATTATGAATACCACACACGTACAGTAGGTGCAGATGTTTTGTGAGCCTTTTTCTGTGAGGTTGGATACAATCACATTGTGTGATTTTGCTACAGAAGTGTGAGCCATCCATACTACTTGGTAAATATTAAATGTACTGTAGTCTGCTGTTGCCGCGTGTCCTCTCTGGGGCTTGAGTTTGATGACTTTAAGATTTTTGTTATGGTAAATCCTCTACCTCTGAAGGCCAAGCCCACTGGTGCCGTTGCTTAGCAGCGCATCAAGGAATGCACTTTTATTAACGGTTAAAACATAAAGACAAGTTGATGTAGAAATCTGCAGATATTCAATGAATGTTTATGGTGCTCAAGAAATAACAGGTCTCGGCCCTAAGGGCTTCTGAAAAATCTTTGTTATTGTATTTTTCTGTTAAATACATATATTTGAATAAAGAGGACATATCTTGTTATAAGAGAGTTGAGTTTAAGTGTAACCACCCCCAGCTCAATATAGAAAAATGCAAACAAGTAGTGATGAAGCTGAATGAGGGGAGGTGAGGGGCTGAGAGGGGCCCTTATTAACATTAACGTTTGAATTTGATGATGCGTGAGTGCTCCAGAAGCATAGGAACAGCAAAGTCCTTTTAGTCTCTGGAAATAGTATTATTGTAAGCCAACAAGAACCTTGGGCGATTAACAGGCCTAGTTTAAAAACGCTAAATAGTTGCGTAATGCCTGCACAATTATATAATTATTGCTTTGCCTTCAATGAAATGTCTCATTTTAGTAGATCTACTTCAATGAAAAGTGAAAATGAAAAAAACACATGGACAGACCCAGCACCAATGTGTGTCTCTGCTCCTTCCCCTAAGGCAAATAAATACACTCTTTACCTTTTTGTCCACTACAAAGGGACTTATTTGGATTAAATGAAGCAAAGATAAAACAGAACGATGTAAGATTCATAGGGAATTCCCCAGTCAATCGTATACATAGCTGTAAGTTAAACTAAACGGTGAAAGGGCAGTGAGCTTCACAAGGAAAGCGTGCGAGAGAGAAAGAGGGGGCTTGGAGAGAGAGAGAGAGATAAAAGGTGAAAATTATTCCTCTCTCGCTAATGAAGGAGAAGGTGAGAAGATATTCACATAACTCATTCCTTTCGCTCTCCGTTGTCTCCACAGCCCCCGCCTAGGGGGCATGCTGAAGGAGAACATGGCAGAAATAAAAGCTCTCCGGTTGGACATGTGCCAAGACGAAGCAGAGCCAGTTCTACTTTGTTTGACTTTGGAAGTGTTTGATTTGCAGCAAAGGATACCCAGCTGCTGCCAGCTGAGAGCGGAGCAAGCCATCTCCAAGTATGCCTATGGTGCTTAACATTAGAGTGCATGTCCCATCCAGGGTTCCCTGACTTTTCACTGACTAGAAGTATTAACTTCAATGACCTATATTGAATGGAAAAACAGACTGAAAATTAATGATATTTCGCAAACGTACTACGCACGTAAAAACTTAGACTAGTGGTTAAATTGGGTTTGTGAGTAGGGAGGGTCCTCCTTATGTGGTGGGTCCTCCTCCAGGACATTTTGAGTGTCAAACGCTTCATTTGACTGCATTCTGGTCATTTTTAAAGCACCAATTTGTGCCTTTTCGCCATCAATGCATGTTGGAAATGACTTATGTAAAGGAAAACACAAACTCTAGGTACCAGGTGACAGAATAATGCTGTAAGAAGATCAGGCATTATGTACTGGTTTGAAATTCTCCTGCTTAGAGAGATTATCTCTTCTCACGCAATATTACTCCTGCTAAGTCAAATAACACAGGCATGCTTCACTCTTCTGTCCTATTTAATGTCTTTAGGTTGGGGAAGTAACTTACAGTATTTAAATGTGGCACTTATTTGCGTTAGTGTGCGCATAAGCATGATTTGTTGAGACCTCTCCAAATCTTATTCCACGTCCAGTATACTTTTGATGAATGTAAACTAAAATGTAAACAGGCTGCAAATAAAATGCCCTGACCTCCCATGATTCAACCCAATACATTTCCCTGACTTATATGTCTGCAACAGGCTTTTAAAAAGTCCACAATATTCCTGAAATACCATGACATGAGTGAGTGGGAACCCTGCCAATCCACACCCATTTGCAGTTTGGCGTTGCTGAAAGCGGAACACCTATGGAGCCTATGTGAGGGATCCGGAGAATCCTCAGGGGGCCGTTGTGTCCCTATAGGGAACAGCTTTACAATCTTAGGCAAGACCAGGACTGTTGCTTCAGAGCACAGCTGGTGGTAGGCAAGTGTGAATCTTCTCATATGAATCACATGAATCTTCTTGGCATCTTTTGGAAAACTATGCTTTGGTGTGTGTGCGTGTGTGTGTCTGTCTGTTAGTAAGCGCACGTATGTGTGTGTGCCTGTCTGTCAATGTGCGCGCATATGTGTGTGCGTTTGTGTTCGTACGTAATGTAGTACAAAGTGGTCAAAGGCTTTAGCACAATATGTAAGCACCTCCAATGTCAAAGGTTCAATACAAAAGGCAAATACATCAAATGTGGTTTAAAGGTACATTTCAAATGTGTATATGCAGTATTAAAACTATTTTAGAATCAAACTACAAAGAGAAAGAGAGCATAGCCTAACATTCATATGTCCAAATTCTCATTATCAACAGGGTCAAAAAGTCACATAAAAATAGATAGTCAAACACGCACAAGGACCCAGGAATGAATATGTGCTCAGCTAGTCTTATTTTAAGATCTCATGTCATCTCCAATCGGCTGACTACTATTGACTGAGCAAATTAAAGAGGATACCCCATTTCCATCATAGAGGTCAATTTGTGCTATCCTCTTCACATAATATGACTTTCTATCTATCTATCTATCTATCTATCTATCTATATGTCTGTCTGTCTGTCTGTCTGTCTATATGTATATCTATCTATCTATCTATCTATCTAT
>JAODUH010000018.1:1922430-1935986 GCA_027564835.1 Typhlichthys subterraneus
TCATGGACACACAAGGGCAATGTGTTGCTTTATAAAAACACAGCCATGTCATGGACACACAAGGGCAATGTGTTGCTCAGTTTGTTGACAGTATGTGTTATTGTGGTACAGCCCTCATGCCTCTCTCTGAGGTCAGCCGGAAGGGTCCAGCTGCAAACCCACACCTGGGCCGACCTCTAAGTGTCCTTGAGCAACACTCAGGGCCAGATAACTCACTGGGAAAGTGCCCCGGGGCATTTTGTCTTTGGGGGAGCCCTTGGTTGGCCCCTTGAAGGGCCTTTGCACTGCCAGCCATATTACACTGGTGAAATACATATAAGATACAACATGCTTTTTGAAAGAGTAAGGGCCAGGTTTCACAGACATGGAATAATGATTAAAGTGTTACATTTTCTTTTTTTAAATTAAGATCTCCATGTGAAAATGGACTTAGTCTAGGGTCTGTAAAAATGGCCAAAAATGTAGTAGAAGAGTTTGTAAAACAAATACAAGCATTGTTTACTAATTATGAATAGCCATGGCAACACTACAGGGTCATTGTTGGAAAAACATTAGGCTGACCAAAACACTACAGTCAGTGAAAAGTGAATTTCCCCCAGAGGGATGCATTGATAGAGTATATGTAGAAAGCAAAATAACCTTAAGACCGTAAGCCTTGAACAGAAGATTGTACTACCAGAGACACTATATAAGACTTTATATAATGCATTATCTTAGTGGTACAAGATAGAACAGACAGGTTCCTGGTGCTCACACACTAATGTTTATGTATGTGGACAGCGCTGAGTTCAAATTATAGATGAAGGTGCAAATGAAGTGAAGTCACATGACCATGCTCTGTCTATTGTGCCTACAACTGAACTTCGTCAGGTTGAGATGTGTATTGTATGTTTATTAATGTTCTTTCTTTCTTGAATATAAGCAAAAGAGGGTGACTTAAACAGGAAAAAGGAACAGCAGTGTATGTGTGTGTATGTGCATGCGTGCATGTGTATGTGTGTGTATGTGCGTGTGTGCGTGTGTGTAATCAAAAATGAATTCAATCTGCTCTTGAATGAAGTTAAATTATCCATTTCATCAAGAGAGCAACATCTCCACAGCCCTGCAAACAAATAACACATTACCCCTCCCCCCCTTTCCCACACCAGACCACCGGTATGTTGCACAACGACCTTAAACAATGCCTGGAAAATCACCCAGCTTGATGAAATGTTACCAGCTCCATTAGCAGATTTCTTCATTAGCCCAATTAAATATCCCTCAGGATATCCAATGAAATGTATTCGGTAGGGCTCCTGGCAAATAGCTGCATTAAAACACAATTCCGTGAATTCAATTTGAATCTAATGGCAAAGGTTCTTTCTTCAGGTGGCAATAGCAGAGAGGGTTTCTTCCTGCCACCACTGTCTCCCATTTTCATCATGCCTCCTTCAATCAATGAAAAATGCATCTTCCACGCTCTGTTCCTCAACCTTGGAGGGATTTGAAGGACCTCATGAACCCTGAGGGGCCTTCTCATCAGACGTCCCTAAGCGATCTGCACAGGAGGGTCAGGACTGATCAGGGGTGATTCTACACATGTGGAGAGATGAACAGCATTCTCTTCCTATATCCTGTATAATCTCTACTGTAATGCACAGTGCACACACCAATCATCTACCATTAAACTTTTTTTTTTTAATTGGATTATCTCATCATTGTGTTTGAAGGATCACTTGTAGTGCAGCTCCTCTGAAGTAGCCTGATGCTGAGAGCTGCATTCAAACCCAGGCACAATTAGAGATGTATCTGGAGCGGTTGGAGGCATGGAGTTTACCTATATGCTGCCTGCGTTGCTGGGAACCGCCAGAGTGTTAAGGCCAACCATGAGCACTCTGCTCCAGTCTATGGGATCAATAGAGGAGGCGTTACTATTAAACTGCCACTCTGTCTGGCTGTGTTTGGCTTTGAAATGGATCTTTACACTTGGGGTAGGTAAACCGTAGGCTTCCACTCTCATGTGTACTGCATGTTTGTGTCTACAAGACACCCTTTAGACTCCGGCTGACTGACACTAAGCTGTACTTCACAGTCTTGTAGGAAGGGAGGGGGGGGGGGGTCCTAGTGGTGACCTAGCCTGTAGTCTCACTCCTGAGCTTAACATTTAACACTGGAGCTGAATACATGCACTGTGCCTTGCATTAAGCTGCCAGGAGAACGGCACACTCCTTCTGTGACAGCTGGGAGATGGAGAGATGGATCGTAGCAGTTATACCTCACAAAGCCAGACAACTCCTGCAGGGTTGGCTGTGGCTCAGGAGACACAGGAGGATTGCGCGGTAATAACAAGCAGTGCTAAGATGAAGCTTACGTCTCCGTATTCAGAGGTGAGAATCATCTCCTCTTTGCCTACACAAGGAGACGCACACACAGGACAGACAATGGCAGACGACACCTACCATACAGCGGCTTGATGGCTTTTAACTCCACTGCGTGGCGGCTCAAAGACACGCAGTGGATGTATAGGAATAGCATCTCACATTACGACTGCATTAGACCCATGTCCTCCCCTGCTTCGCTCTGACCTGACAAGGATGACTGTATGTGTGCACTGGCCCTTTACAATGTATCCTAAGCTGTCAGGTAAGGTACTAGAGGTGTTTAAAAACAAAGGGGATATAAAATATGTACTGTTTAAAGCATTGACTGAGAATGGCACACACGTACAACATTTTCTACAACTCTTTTGTGTTGTTAATTAATATTGGAAAGATTAATTAAAGCTACCAACAGAGGTGTTTATCAGACACGGAAAAGGCCTGAGAAGAGTGACAGAAGCATCCCCTTGAGAAAATGTACACAGCTTTTTATCATCGCTTATTTCCATGATGGCTTATTAGCTCTGGTTTTCAATTTGGAAATGGATCAGAACTCTCTAATTAAGGTTTGAATTTCCCTCTGAATCTGAATGTTACAGACAAAGGACAATGTAGTGTTTCATTGCTGGGCACCAAAGCTGCAAAGTCTCTATAATCTGTCAAACAGTCAAGTGTTTTTAGCAATACACAATGATTACTATTCACATTGTTATTGTGAAGGGCAGAATACATCTATATTTAGCTGGAAGCACATACCACTGAAATACATGTGTGTGTGGTTTATGATTAATTTCTATCTATGTCAAATTTGTGAGTAATAATTGAGTTACACCTTTGGACATTCAAGTAAAAAGCCACCTATCCAGTTATTGATTGTTCCCTGAACTACAAAGGTGTTCAATTATATTAAATTGCTTTATTATTACTTTTAACAGTATATATTATGTCAGGATTTCTTCTGCTGTTCAATCCAATATGTATTTCACATAGAGTGTGAATACATCTGTATGTTGTGCGAATATAAGCAACAGTTCCATCAGTTCCCTCATAATACAGTAACAGTAGGAAATAAGAGCATGGACTACTTAACATCAAAATGGGTCAAAGTGATATCTTACTGTGGAGATAGAATCATACTGGGTCAGTGTATTATTCCTGGCAATTCAGAAGCAAATTTTGTAGGAATCTTGAAAATTACAAACCAATTTTATATAGGTGACCCACTACAGTGTCTAAATGTGTCTTACATTGGGCCTCATGTATTGAAACAGTAGATTTGTTTCGTACTCTGTGTTTAACTGCACAACTCTGAACTGTAGTTTTAACTATTGGCCTGCCTAACTGTCTCCGTCTATAAGAGCTAAAGAACTACAGTAAGGAGTGATGTGTCTCATTAAAGGTAAAGTCAGCTATTGACAGCTTAATACACTTTTTGTCAAATTTACCAAATATCTCCTTGCACTTCGCTAGCTAACCGTTTTCTGTGCGTGTTGAAAAACAAATCTGATACTTCTACACAGCCCTGGCTCCATAAATAGGAACACAAACAAAGTGGCGAACACCCATCACATCAACAAAGCCGTAGTACTACTTATTGCTTCACAATGCATTTCTATGTGTGATGCGCCGCCGCAGATGACTGACCCTGCCTGTAAAGTCTTGACATTCCACTTGTGTATTACCATCTATTTTGTTTAATCCATTTGTGAAGGGGCTGCCATCTCTTTAAAGCTCCCATTCCATATTTACAGCTTGTCTTTGTGTCCCTGTGGCGGAGATTTGTCCACTGTGTCAGAGGCGGAGCCAAAGGGAGATCACCGCCTCCCATGGAAATGTGATTGTTGTTGGACCCTCCCTATAGACTGCATCAGACACAGCATACAGTATATATTATCACGGCACTGCTCTATGTTGGCCCATCCTGAACACTAGACACAAGATGGCTTCTCTTTCAGCCAACAGTTTCTCCTTGATACATTCTTGCTATTCCATGTGTGTTATACAGTATACTGTAAAATGTAGGAAAGGAACATATTGATGGTGCTCTATGCCGTCAGAGACACTTGGCAATTTCACGGCAAGCGACACTTATTTTTTCAGTTTTTCCACACTTGAAACACCTGGGAAAACAAACACCTGTAAGTCATTAGCAGTCAAGCTAAGTGACAACACTTGTTCTTTGTCTCCAGTCTCCTTTAGTTTGTTTTTAAGGGTTTCCTCCTCTCCTTCAGTTTGTTTCTCTTTCAAAGTATCCCCTCCACATTTCCACTGTGCCCTCTTGTTCAGTCTGTCTGTATCGAGCAGGTGTGTATCTCTCTCCTGATGAGTTTATTACTCTAAAGTGTTTCCATACTCCCCATGGACCAGCTAGCTCCTAATAAGCTTAGTCCTCGCAGCTTATGTCAGCCAGTGTAGGTGGTCCAATAGCGCTCTGCTTGATCAAGTCATCTGCATCAGGGTCCATCTGGTCAACAGTCACGCACACACACACGCACGCACACACATACGCACACACACACATGCACGCACGCACACACACGTATGCACGCATGTGCGTACACACACACACACACAAGCATGCACGCACACACATGCGTTCACGCACGTGTGCACACACACACACTCATGCACGCACACACACACACGCACGCATGTGCGCACACACACACGCACACACACACGCACGCATGCACGCACGCACACACGTAAAGGTATACTGTACTAAGCGATTGTAAGATAATACACTTTTTGTCAAATTCAGCAAATATCTCGCTTTGATGTCTGCTAGCTTCTCTGTGTATGATGAGTGGTGCAGAGTGTATGCTCTATGGTGCAGACCAGACACAACAACAATATCTTAGTCTTCACAATGCACTTCCAGTATGGGGCAGAGCTTCTGAGGGACACCCTACAGAAGGGAGAGGTGTGTCTGTTTTGAGTTTAAATATCAACAAGCTTTTCCCAGAATTACCTTTCATCTGTATGTTCTTCTGTCTTTATTGTGTTGTGCTAGCCTGACTCTGCTGGACTAGAGATTACTGTCTGGAAACCCTGTTGGCATTAGTGTTTTCTCAGTTACCCTGCTGGCAAAACAATCAGGGTGGCAAAGTGTGATGACGTTGCATGAGTTTTGGAATGGTGATATAGCTAGATGAAGTGAACAGTTGCAGCAACGCCATTGGTTAAAGTCTGTCCATTGAACAACAAATGAACCAGAGGTAGCAGTAGGAGGCACTGCTAGCACAGACAGAAGTTAATATGGTGTCTGGTTACACCAGGCTAGAGTTGTGCGGTGCAGCATAGAGCTGATCAGTGTGAAGTTACGTGGTGACTTAGAGCAGTTCCACAGTGATACTCTGTGGCTTCACAGACTCATCTTGTAAAAGTACACATAGCCTACTGCAGAGGTGCTGACATTTACATGCTGATACTGATGTAACATACAAGATGAATCTCCTATTTACTGTTAAATAATATATATTTTAGAATTATATATTTTATTAATAAATATTGCCAAGATCCATCATTGTGAAAACATAAAGGTTATGATAATATATAGATTGCCATGGTACAATCCACAATGTTTTTTACCTCTAATATGCTTTCAGTATGCCTTCAGAAGACATTTTTCCCTCTATTTTCTCTCCTTTTTTATTCATTGAATTATATTCTCTATGTTGCATGTAAGTATTGAGCTTCAAGCAGTTCAAACACAAATAGCTTTCATCCGTTGTGGAAGGAGGTGGGAAACACATTATCGCCATCTAGTGGCAGCATAAATTCTTCCTTGAAAGTGCCCATGATTTCAAAACTGTTTGACAAATGCATACACTAATGATAAATGTAGGCCTCACAGAATTAAGAAAAACAGTACGTAATAAACTCGAAAGTAAGTGAAACAGATGCTGCTACAGATCACCTGGATTGGCCTAAGTTATAATTTTTAGTTGAGTCAGTTTTGAGCAGGAAAATATTAAAAAAATGAATGAATAAGTAATTAATCAATTACTTCAAATAAAAATGATGTATTCACTAACATAATTAAATGTCTTAACCTTAAAAGTTTAATATAGTGAACATTAAAATGTACATTGCACACTTTAAAGCATTACTTCCATCTAATTTGAATGGTACAATACTTGTTTATGCAATACAAGCATTTGAACATCTGAAACACAATTAAATTCTGTATTTATAACCAGTTATCTCATTGTTATTTTTTGATGTCAGACCACAATTGGAAGCTACAAAAGACTAGGTAAAATATGTTATATTTGATATAAATATTTTAACCAATACTGATGGTGAAGTTTGTCCATCTCCTTAAGCCTAAAAAGTAACTTATTATAATCAAATAGCATTAGCAACAGACATTCAAAACATAGGTAACTTCATGCATTATAAAATGATCATTAAACTGGTTATATTCAGATTTCAACCAATTGCTTTCCTATGTGAAACAAGATAACAGGACACAGATGAGCAGATGCTAATGTATGAACAGTAATATAATCTGAACAAGTTTACAGTTTATTGTGGCTCATATTTTCTGGTTTGGAACACATTGCATCATAGCAATACTGTAGTATAGCTGATCTAGAAGTTCAACTCAACAGCAAATCAGCCCCTACATTCAGGATATCAACAAAATCATGGGTTTTACATAAATATTAATGTTTGAATAATTTAATGCTTATTTGGTGGAAAATACTTGATTTAGAAGATGCAGTACAATGTGCATATTTTGTCCATCTTCTAAACCAAATATTACTTTGTTACCCTACATCTCAACACTGTGCTTGTATATAATGTGTTGGCTGCATGGTTGAATTCAATAAAAAAAAAAAGAGCATTGGATTTATATATTTTTATAAAATACCGTAGGCTGGTTTATCACCCTCAATTCCAATGTATTCCAGACTTTAGAGGTTCTTATACAGTAGCGGTACAACAAAAAATTATATATTTATATAAATGTAAAAAAAAAATGGAGTACTTCAAGTCATCTCAAATTTTAAATATAAGATCTTGTGCTAATGGTTTCCCAACATGGATGTACATCATGTTCAGCTCCCAAGTGGTTTGGTCAGAAGCTGACTAGTCTCAGCCACTTACGTCCATTAGCACTGCATCACATAAGCAACTCTGTGCTGAATGTCTGACACATATACCCCTGTAAGGTCGACTGACATTCCAGAAATGAGGAAGT
The DNA here is from genome assembly GCA_027564835.1 of Typhlichthys subterraneus. Taxonomy (NCBI): domain Eukaryota; kingdom Metazoa; phylum Chordata; class Actinopteri; order Percopsiformes; family Amblyopsidae; genus Typhlichthys; species Typhlichthys subterraneus. The sequence goes on from JAODUH010000018.1 coordinate 1,929,997, forward strand.
CGATATTCATTGGCTGTTGGCATTGTCACTCAGAAGTCTGTATCTCTAATTCCGGTGCGACGCTAGCGCAGTGCTTTAATTCCATTTGTTTTAAACAGTAAGTTACTAGACTTACAGCTAGCCATAGTCAATTTATCTAACAGATATACAATACCTGATATACTTGAGTCGTGTTGGTACATTTTTCAACAAATTCCTCTGTATAAGTTGAACAACTCTATACTATTATTGGATTTGAGAGTTGTGCTTGTTTTGCTCTTATTTCTGGGTATTGCTCTGTAACGTTTCAGGTCCCAGTATATTCTTCTACTCTCTGGTGATGTTTGGCCCATGTCATTTCCCTGAAGTTGATGAATCCAGATAGACAGTTTGCATTTAGTGAGCAACTGATGGGCTTGTGTTCTTGGTATGTGTTCACTCTCTGAAACTCTGTTTTCATTCTGTGAAGTCCTTTGAAAATAGATCAGTCTAAATCCTCTGCAAATGCCTTTTTTGCCTTTATGGCACAACGCTTGCAGACATTCTCCCCACAGGACCTGACATGGGGCATGAAGGATTTACACACTGTATTCCCTCTAGCTGTTGTTTGTATCACCAGTCAGAGATGATCTGTGGCTTAAGAGTAAGGGCTGGAAAATCCTAAAGTCAAACCAACATTCATACTTGAGTGAGCAAAATCTGACACCCTCTGGATTTTGGGTTCCAGACCAGTTGCTTTCCATTTCAGAGGTTAAGTTCAATTAATTTAGCAGGCTGTATGCGTGTTAATGGCAAACTATTGAAGGCATTCACTCTGAAAATGTGATCAATTCAACCATTAGAAAGCAGTAGGGCGCTTTAATCTTTTTTTTTCCAGCATTTACTGTGCTATTACACTTTTTGTAATCAGAATTGTGGACTAAAACCTTCAAAATAAAGTAAATATTGTACAGGTATAATATTGTATTTGTTACAGGATATGTTGTTTGAAAATATATGCCTTTGTATTATTTAAGTATCACTTAGGAGTAATTAATCAGAGCAACAATATCCCTATGACACAAAAACGTTAGTAAGGTTATCTAATGTCTAAGAAACATTTTAATCTCTCAATCTGACCATATACTGTACAATATTAGACATGCCCCATTTCCAGTTAATTGATAGCCTACTGCTAGCTTTCAATAGCCCACATTTGAAACATTTTGTATCACAGGATGAAACAACACCACCCTCTCTTCAGAATTACAGAGAACTATAGAATAATTCTGACACGGGAGCTTCTAATTAGGCTGCTGGGTGTTTTCATTAAAATCATTGTCCTGTCAGAACACACCTGACCGCTTCCCTGTGGATTGAACATTTAGAATACAGTAGCTTTTCATCCATTAAATCATAAAATAAGAACAAAACCTCTTATGAAAGTCTAATTTATTTACACATGCAGGTAAAACATTTGTGTGAATGCTATTAAAAAGTATGAAGCACAACTTCAAATTATTAAAGGCAAAAATGTAAATAAAACATGTATTGTATGGAGCACAACTTCAAATTCTTAAAACGCAAAAATGTAAATAAAATATTCTTGGTACACCTTTTTTTCCCACATTATTGTTACTATAATGTGGCATAGAGGAAAAACATGTATTTATTGAAGACATACATTTGTTTAGTATAAATAAATGTATGTGAATAAATAGTGTATTTATTTATACTAAATAAATGTAAAGCTGTTAGCGCATGTGGTCTTTGCCAATTATTTCAGTATGGTATGGTATAACATGAAAAGTTGGTTGGTTTACGCAGATGTTTGTATCTGAAATAGAAAATGTGGAATTCTGGGAATAAAATTTGAAAAACTTGAAAGTCCTAAGATTTGATTTCCAAACTGTGTCCTTATGTTTCTGTTCTTTGTTGATATCTTTATATATAATAAACGTAATTATGCCCTATTTCATAGTGCTAGCCATAGACCTCCGAGGCTCTGGTTAATTTTGAAACTATTGGACAGCCTTTAACCAGTTGGCATTGCTATAACTGTTTTGATCACCTCATCCAGCTCTACCACCGTTAAGAAACTCACTTGACTTCAAAGTCATCTCACAACCCCACCCTGATTTGATCGATCGCCAGTGGACTGGTTGTGTGAACAGGGTTTCCAGTCTATAATCTTATCAAAAAAACTTTTCTGAGAGCAATAATCGGGCGGAGCCAGCCTAGTCTGTAGCCATAAGGAAGCAAATTAGAAAGGTGCGTGCACATAGAAGCTCCTCATATTTTAAATGGAAAAGCCCCTAGGATATGATATCTATAGCCATCTACTGTAGTATTCATCAAAAATACAAGCTACATGAACAAAATTGATCGCCAGTTTGCCAACTGTAGCCCCATGTAAAAATGTATTGACCAAATCTGAAATGACTAAAATAGCTAAACTAGCCTATATTTAAACCTAGCTAACAATTGATTGCCGTCCACTGGTGTGCAAGTTAGGAATACTACAGCTGCTTTATGGATCAACAATCAGTTAAATCGTGCAAAAACATAATTATATCTGTGATAGCCTAATAGCAAAGATAGCTTGTCTTTTTTTATCTTTAAAGTTTCTTGTTTAACCGAATAATCACTAATTGTGTTATGTTATAAAGTGCTTGCAGTAGCCTAGAGGCTAATCTGCCCCATAATCCACCATAGCGGGCAATGATGGCTGTGATTTCATGCTATATTATAATATTATAACCTAACCTTCAGGGCCAGGCCAACACATAAGCAAACTAAGCAACTGCTTGGCCACCAGGGGGCCTTCTCCCAAAATAATTTAACAAATAAATAAATACAATACAATTTCTAGTCACATGAGGCTGGGCATTGTCCTGCTCAAGGATGAACCTAGGGCCCACTACACCAGTGTAAGGGGCTCTGAGGATTTCATCCTGGTACCCAACAGCAGGCAGAGTAGGCTGCCGTTGGTTTGAAATAAAAGCAAGCTAAATTTTTCTTGTTTATATACTGTGCTTTATGCAGATAACAGCTAAATGTATTAGCTAATTAGAGATTAAGAGTTGTTGTTCTGTGTGTAGGCTGTAGGCTAGTGGTGTGTTATTGTAATTATTGTGTGTTGCTTATTGTATGTTGGTAAAATAAACCCAAGCTAACATTAGGCATTTGTCTTGGAGTCAATTTACTACAAGATTCCAGGAAACATTCCAGGAAATAAGTGTAAATGTATGAATTAAAGTAGCTAATTCTGGAATTTTGTTCTGAAACGTTAGCATTCTGTACATAGTTAAAAAAAATGTCTTTAGCTTTTTATTATATATTTGAACTATTATCATCTTAAATGTTTCTCTTGTTCTTTTTTTTGTTTTATTTGTTTGTTTGCTTGTTTTTCTTTTATATACATAAACTTTACTAAGGGTAGACCTAGGCTACAGTTTATTCATGTGGTTTTATTTTATTATTTTTATTTTTATCGTAATGGATTTTTGTTGCACATAGCGAAAAGCAATTAAAGTGGTAAACTTGCATTGTTGGTTTCTATTTATTTTCAGTACACCATGTGAGTGCTGTTATCACTTTGAAAAGTTTCTTAAGTGCAAATGAACACCAGATTACTGTTGTGAGTATGTTACCTTTTAAACCTATAATGGTAAAAACATGATAGGTTGACATTTGTATAATGTTAGAAACACATATAGCTATAAATCATTTTATTACAGGTCTTCCACTAGTAATGGAATTTATGGAATATCATGGAATTTTAAGAAAGTCTCACATGGAAAGTCTCTCACATGGAAAATCAAAGAATCTTGTAGTTTTTTTGGGTCAAGTCAGGGAATATCAGGGAATTTGCACTGTATGCATGGTAAAGTGCAGAAATTGTCACTGACGTGAATATGTGCTTGAGGAAGGTTACTTCCCACATCTCTCCGATATTGGCTTCCCTTCATTGGTTGCCAGTCAAATATCTCATTGATTCTAAGGTGCTGCTACTTGTTTTTAAGGCATTACATGGATTGCCATTGTATATTTCAGATCTCCTTACGTTTTATCACACTTACAGGCCCCTTAGATCATCCAACCAGTTTTGTTTATCTATTCCGCAGTCGCATTTGAGAACTAAGGGTGATCATGCCTTTTCCATTGTGGCCCGAGACTGTGGAACAATCTTCCTTTATCTATCAGATCATCTTCCACCATTGAGACATTTAAATCTCTTCTAAAAACACACATGTACTCTTTAGCATTCAAGTAAGTTCTGGGACACTATGCTTAAACAGGTTTTGTTGTATTGTGTTTTATTATTGTTTTGCTATTACTATTGCTATTTTATTTTATAGATGTATTAATTGTTAATTGCATTGTTGTGTAAAGCACTTTGGTCAGCATTGGCTGTTTTTAAATGTGCTTTTAAATAAACTGACTTGACTTCCACAACACAAAAGACACAGAAGAGTCTGTTAATTTTTTTGATTCAGCAAAGATAATAATAGTACATGGAAAAACGTTAATCTGTAGTAGGATTTGAAAGCCATATAGAATGCCTGATAGCCTTACTACATTTTATGTTGTCACCTGATGCCTATATTTAGCAGTTTCTTACATACACATTTTTACATAAATAATTTCCACCATGATTTAATGGATTGTTTGACGCTCAAAAGTTTCTGGGGGGGACCAGAAGACTTTCCCCCCTTACAAAACCCCCATTGGTGTGAATGTTTTCTTGTTTAGCGTAACATTTTTGCAAATTAATATTCAGCTTGTTTATCGCTGTCATGTCCCTTTTAAACAGACTTGTTTTTCCATTTAATACGGTCATGGAAATGGGGATTTTTATTCAGTGAAAGTTACGGAAATGTCCGGAAAATTTTACATTTGATATAGAATGGGAACCCTGACATTAATAACGGTTGTGTTATATTTACAGTTAGAGGCAGTGGGGGACCCCCAAATCAAATTATGTGCAGGGCCCCTTTAAGGCTGGCCTCTGCTAACCTTGATTCATGAAATAATATGTTCTTGTGGATACATATGGCTGGTTATCAAAACGTCACACCCCTGTCCCTGTTCCACCATATCATGTGATCACTGCATGCTGCTAAGCCAGTGACCCCCCATTCCGCCTCCCTTACCCCTTACTCCCTTAATTGTGCAGAGGGAAGGCACCCAAAATCTTGAGACACCCGTAACAGAGATAGAACAAAGCACAACAATGTTTTTCATATTCTCTAAGGTCTCACATATGAAATGCATTCTTGTATAAAATGTATTTACTGCAAAAGTGGTGAAATGTACAGATATTATGACACACCCTATGAATAATACAAGTGCAAAATAAAGCCAGGCCGAATGAAAGTTGACACACCCAAGCTTATGTAATGTAATAATGCAAGCTCTGATTAATCACAAAATGGGTCCAACAGTGGACAGGGGGTTACTTTACATGCATGAAGAATCAGAATGTGAATATAGTAATGCGTTGAAAAAATACAGTCCTATGAACACAATCTTCAATAAACAGAATATTGAATATTGAAATTTAGGGTGAATATACTCTCTTTATTTTAGACAGCTCTGGTTGTGAATGTCTCAGAAACATTAAAGTTTGCTGGACAGGTATGACTCTGCTGAATTCAGCAATATATGTTTTGTAACTATAGTAGCAACGTCAATGGTCTACAAACAAGCGAGAACCTCCAGTGATTCCAGCTAGAATCCTGTGAAGAACTGCCAAAATCTGTAGTTTCTCAAATGGCCACTTGAGGCTGGCTGCAAAAGTGAGTCAATTCCCATAGACCCCCATTTTAAAATGTCCAACATTACAACAGAAATGAACTAGTTTCTCTATTGATGATAACTCCATTCATGGAGTTATGGGGTGATTTTTTATAAAAACTTACAGTACACTACAGTACAGTAAACAGTACTTTCAAACAGTGACGGCTCCTGCTCCAAAAATTTGGGAGGGCAATTGTTTTGGTGACCCATTCAATAGCCTAGGTAAATTA
>JAODUH010000018.1:1936086-1952454 GCA_027564835.1 Typhlichthys subterraneus
GGTGATAAGTGATTCAAAAAAGACACAGAAATGGTCAGACAATGCCAAATCTTTAACCATGACAGAGGAAATATTGAACCTTACTGCAACTCAAAGATAAAAGTGTTGCCTTAGTTTATTATTAATTGACACACAGACCATTCTTACCAATAGTATACCTTGCCCTCATGCACTGGCATGCCCTAATATACTGTACCTCGGTGCTCCTCAACATGTACAATGTGTTCAGTTCAGCAGAGCTGTTCTCATCGAGACACCCAGGGAGAGACTTCCTCTGCTGCTTTATAACTTGGAGGCAAATCCAAATGTTATCCAGAGCCAGGTGGCACTGTCCACTATTTACTGAAAAATCTTAAATGGTTGGATGTTAATCTAAAAATAATGTCAATGTCCCCAACAGCATGACGGGATCCATCTATGTACTGCATTTTAGCAAAGACAGCTTTTACATGTTAATGCAACGTTTATAATTAAGATGATTGTGATGCCTGATTCCAATCTAACTGTTGGGCTGCTAGGATTAGGGTTAGACAGTGTTAGGCAAGGGTTAATCACTTTCTTTGAAATAGTCAAAGCATCATATGTGTGCTTTGTATCACAAAGCAAATGGGATCTAAAAATAATTGTATTCTCGCCTTTGACTACCAGACTACCATATTTCTTTCAAACGTAGGTCCCATAATGCGGAAGTGGCTTGGGCTCTCTATAGACGCAGAACTCAACATGGGCATGTTTCCATTCCGTCACTAGGTCAATAGTATTTCATCATCACGTGTTGATAGTGTGTGTATGTGTGTCATCAATGTGGTTAACAGTGGTCAGCCAGTAAATGAATGACAAAATGTGTCTAGGGCTAAATTCATGTTTGCTTACCTACTGCAGTATTACAAGGTAATAATGCGAGAATGAGATTCAGAGCGTCACTCAGGATCCTGCTCCTCTAGCCATTTACTGTGCTTGCTTTGTCACGGCTGACTCTTTTGATTATCTCGCCAAGCCGCTCCGTCTCCAACTGTGTTCAGGCCTGCATGCTGCCCGTTACTAACAACAGACATCATGCAAAATGAGTCCTCGTGCCGCCTGGTGTCTATCTATACACACAGGCCGACACGTGAGAGATCTCAGTGGCTCCCGTCACGGCCCCAGTGGTCCCTCCTCTTTCTGCGTCATGTTGATTTGTGTCAACAAGGCATCTGTCTCTTCTGCCCAAAATAGAGCAATAATGTGGTTATACATGGCCTTGCAAACCTTGTGTGAAGACACAGAGACCTGGACACACACACACACATCCTGCGTTGCCATTTTCAGAGTCTTGTCGCAAGCTGTGCTGCCTACCGGCTTGACCAGTGTCACGATATATGGTTAAGAGAGGTGAGCGTGTTGTTAGTGCAGTTATGCTATCATTTCTGTTAGATTGGGTTGACCCCTCTCCATTGCCCCAGATGGAAGAATGTTCGACTGGAGCCTTTGATTTGTGGCTTTTTCACTGATGAATATTGAGAAAACTGGAACGTAGCATCGGCTACCAATCCTTCTCAGCTGTATGAGCCATGCAATAGACCTTTCCAGTTCCATAGAGAGCAGCTCTCCTTCGTCTTTATGGATAAACCATTTCCTGCCTGATCAATGACGCTCTGGAACAAGTGTGCGGGAGTGGATTTATAGACTGTTCCATGGAAAGACTAAATATTGAAAGTTAGAGGACGACCAAAGTAGGGGGCTACATATCAGCATCTTTGTGTTGATATTGAATGCTGTGCCAATCATTGCTGAACTACACCCAAGAATTGCATTTGTACCCATACTGCATTCATGGGTCACCATGTTATGTTTAATTAATACAGTAATGCCTTTTAAAGACAGTAGATGCACCCAGTACTAATTGGACACCACTGGATCGTTTGTCAACCTTTAATGGCACATGTCTTTAAATATAGATTGTTTTTTAAAGATCATAACATAGAAGGACAATGTTTCATTCCAGTGACAGAGGGTTTCATCAGGCCTGCCCACTTAAAACAACTCAGTGAATATATAAGACACACAGAGGCACAGAGCAGTTTTGTACCAGACTCCCAACTTTCTAGAGGTTTCCTTAATTTTAATAATTCTCCCCCTCTGCTGCTTTGCTCATGAAGATGATATACGGCCAAGGGACTTGCTTGATGAAACACAAGATCGTCTGCCACTGTCTGTAATTAACATGAGCAGGAGCACACAGTAAGCCTGCAAGATCGGACAGTATTCCCCTTGAATGGGCTGTGTAGGCCCAGGGACACCATTACCCTAACTGATGAGGGCCATTTCTCATTCCTGGCCAGTCACTTCAAAGCCATTAGTGTGTGCATTATCGACCTGGCGAGGGGTCTTGGTGCAGGGGTGGGACACCTGCAGGTCAAATTATCCCAGCTCCCTGGCCCTTCAACAGCCTTTTCTAGCCCTCATCAGCAGGCATGAGGTCTGGGGCTGAGAGACGGATTCAGAGCTAGTGCACCGCCTCATTCTGGGAGAAGACAAAGGAAGAAAATCTGCTGGTGTGGATGTGTGTGTGAGTGTCTGTATAGGTCTGTGCATTGTGATGTGTAGAGGAGGGGGTGAGGAAATGCATGCATTAAAGAGCCCTGGAGTGGCACAAATTTAATAGGAAAAAGACAAGATGAAGAATCCTACACATGTTGTATAGGTTCAAATCCTCACCTCTGGCATGTGTGTATTTTCTAGAATAGCTTATGGTCAAAATCAAAGGTTAAGCTGTATAATAAATGATTACACAAAATAGACTATAGAACACATATATGTACAGTATACATAACAGTTCTACCAACCACCCATACAGCCCCCACCCCCAGCCCCTTCATTCCCACACACACACACATTGAACATTGACAATTCTAGCCCAACAATAACACAATTGTTACAATTGACTATTAACACCTCCACAATGTATCCAGAAAACAATGGATACATTGATCGAGCACAACAATATTGTCTCATTTTATAGTGTAGGTCATTTTAGTGACACTAACAAGTAAATGTTAAGACATCAATTTAAAACACAACTGTACTGGACTCAGTAGACCAGCTGATGGAATGTTTCCAGCAAATGTCACGTATAAAAACAGAACATAAAACCAGAAATGCAATTCCCCCACCAGCAGACATACAGTACTGTGGTCTACAATAAACAGAGATCCCCATAAACACATGGACTGTTGCTTGAACAGAGATGTAATGTGTCTTGTCTGCTATAAAGTGGACTCCACAGAAGTTTGGGATTATTGCTTGGGTACAGTCTTCCTGTATCGTGACCAGTTTGTTCTTATCTGCTGTGTACGCTTGCCATGGTATACAGGGAAGCTTTGTGATGCTGAGAGGGTGACTGTCATTTAACATAAGCTGCCCACTGAACACAACCGAAGTAGCCTAGCTCCTCCAGTGTAACCTCATCTCTTCTTATACTGTCATTCCAACTGACAAGTGACCTCAAAATTCACCTTGCTGCTCACATTGCCCTGGTTAGACAAGTGCTACAGAGACTAGCCACTGCTTCACGAAACACTTGAGAACAGTCGGAACACAGAAGTTGAAATATCTACAGCTTTGTCACACTCTTCAAGTGAACATGATATGGATGGGTGGATGGATGGATTGTGGGGTGCATGTGTATTTCAGTTAAAAATGTGGTCAGCGGTTGTCAGGGGCAATGCAAAGGTGTCTGGGGGCCCAAGGTAAAGAGGTGAATGGGGGTCTTTACACCCACCTGTCTGCATCCTCGCAACAAGATATGGGCTATTTTCAAATAAAATCATTAATAGTGTTGCAGCCAGGCGATAGGCCATCAATTGTCCTTTTTTCCTTTAAAGTCAGTTTTGTTATTGTTAGGTGTTAATCACCAGGGGTCTCATTTATAAAGGTTGCATACGCAAAAAACGGGGCTAGAAACATGCGACACTTTGCATTCAAAGATTGTGATCTATAAAGTTTTGCAGTTATATATTTGTGTTTTAGCTTTAATGTTGGCCTTATTAGTTTCACCATGTTATGGAACAATAACTACTATAGATGCATACAACAATTAGGATATTGATTGGACATACACACCCACATCAAATGCATTGCTTTTATGCTGAATCTATGGCAATAATACATGAATGTTAAATGCACGTGTGTGCTTTTCCTATACACGTTGCTTTTGACTTTATCTTGGTTACATATGAACGTCTTCGTGCCTTTTGTTGGTGTTGGATGGAAGAAACTTATAGAAATCATATTAGATCTGTATCTCAAACTTAATCATCGTATCTCAAACTTAATGAATTCCCCACTAACCACGAATCTCTAGTAATTGGGTGAAATTACTTTTGATGGGTTTATGTTGGTTTTTGCCATCATTGCAATCATCAATGTATATTTATTCAGGGGGTTTCAGTTACCATTTATAGGTAAGTGTGGGTGTTAATTGGGTGGGACAAGATGCTCGTTCACGTACGCTAGATTTAAAGTTGTTATTTATAAAGGAAAACTGGTGTGGGATTTGCATGTGCACTGTTTTATAAATCTGAATATTTTTGTGCGCACGCACTTTCTGTGTTTTGTTCGTACGCAACATTCTAGTGTAAATTCTTTTTTTTTTTTTTTATCATAAAAGCATGCTCATACATTAGTTGGTGTCAAATTAAGCCTGTAAGTGTCACATATGTCATTTTGGTATTAAACTGTTGGAAACACTTGTGAGAGTTATTTTCAGATTACATCATTAATGTAGGAATACTAATGCTTTAGAAAAGCGCTGAAATATCTTGGCTCCCCATAACTAATTTCAACAAATAGCATAATGTAGGCTAGCTTTAGGTTTAAATAGATAACAGAAATGTGCCAGAGTTGTCACATCACAGCTTCTTGAACCCTTATAACTATCCTGCTTCGTCTTCTTCTCTCCCTTTTATCTTTTCTCATTACCAGAAGGTTACATCCTCTTCGCATTGGCATTGCCATGCACACGTGTGTATCACAACACAACTTGGCTAGGCAAACTCACTCCTCTCAAACGGCATGTTGAGCCCGCGCCTCCGTCCACAGCAGCAATACACATACCATTGTTTGCATGTTAAATCTGCGTGCAACGGCCAAACATTAGACGCTATATTGGACTAGTTCTATCTGTTCTATCATTAGACGAGTCAGAGATCCACGGGGCCCCGACTAGGGGGGATTTTGCATGTGGAGTTGCAGTAGCCTACTGCGCATTGTCGCTGGTGATCAAAGGGCGTTCAGTGCCGTTCATGGCGTTGTTCAGTGGCCCTCGGGGGGGGCCTCTCCCAGCTCAGGGCCCCAGGCACTTTCCTGCCTTGCCTGCCATATCCCGACGCCTCTGGCACTTACTTTTTGTCAAATTCAGCGACTATGTTCAGATATCAACCATCTTTCTCCAGCATCACTGACTCTACCTTTAAGTGTTTTTAAGTGTGCACCAACTCCACCGCATTAGATGTGGTGCAGGTCTATCTGCAGACCTAAAGGCTATGTGGAAAAATATTCGGATTGTGAAGCGGCTGAATGGATTGAGGATGTGTCACTATAAATGTACCTGCTGAATTGCTGTTCATCTGCGATTATATTATCATACTTAAGAATGAATTCTAGCTTTACATAGTTCCTCTGTTCTCTTCCATTGTAGTTCTTTTCACCATAAGCAGCGTTCTTGTCTTAGCCCCTGTTACAGGCATTGTATCTAATCTCTAGGCGAGCAGATCAAAGCATTAATGCTAGACAGGTAAACTACGCGGTGAGAATGAAATGCTAATGCTAATCCTATTAGCATTCAAGTCGTGCAAAGTGTCTTGCTAATGGTTGGCGCTATGGGTTGGATGGGAGTCATCTTATTTAGCAAGACCGAACTGAAGGCATTCATCAGAGCACTGATATCATCACACATTATATGAACAGCTGCGTATATTTTTCATAGGGTTGACATTGTAAGGAGATGTGAGTATGGCGCCACATAAATCAAAATGACAATACAATGGATCTAAAATGGATCCAGCTTAGACAACAGGATGCAATAACTATCCTGCATGGGCTCTCTCTCTCTCTCTCTCTCTCTCTCTCTCTAATCCATGCCTGATAAACAACCGCATATGTGTGCATACACATACACAGACTATTTTTTTAGCTAAATGTTCAGATAATCCGTGGTCCATATTCAGTGTGTAATTAGTCTACTCTATTTCATAAATCAATGTCTGAAGAATGACATAGGCGTACTGGGATTTGACTGTCTGGACAGCTATGACAGATTTGTGACCTTGCAATGAAAAAGAAAAATAGCAGCAACTACGGTATTAATAGTAGTAATTTGCATTCCTTTTTTTCCCTTCATACCTTTTGAAACATAGTATATCCTTAAACAAACGTATCATGTCTATAAAGTAGAATTGTTGACAAAGCAACACTTTACTTTTCTGGACAGAAATCCACCCAATACGGCATTACTTGTCTAATAAGATCTCTGTCTTTGAGTGATAGTATGTGATAGATAGAAACTGTGGCTTTCTTATATTTTACCATTTAAGCCCCTTCCAGACAGCTCCTGACATCACAGTCATCTCACTAACCTAACTGGAAGCTGTATGCCCCTACAGCCTCCAGTTAAGTTAGTGAGATGCCATAGCCTCTAGCCCTTCTCCAAATGATCTCTGATGGCGCTACCACCATACTTAATATCATAATTTTCTATAAATAGCTATGGTGACTTACTGTTAAATTGACTGAGAACGGAACATTATCGTCGCACAAGCAACAAGGGACCATAACAGCTGGTCAAAAGGGCAGAAATGTGGATGTCCTCTGTCATTAAATACAATCTATAAATTGGCCACCTATCTAATCAATTTCTTCCTAAGAGAAACTGACTTTTCCTGCTGTCACTATCTGTTGCAGTTTGACTGATTGAATATTACAGTATGTGATTTAGGGATGACTATTGTCCTGGAAATGTGGATGATTATCATGCAGTTAACAGAGAGAAAGCTTTTATTTGTCGTACAATTTTCAGTGGGAATCGTATTTCTTTTCAACATTGCACACATTCTGAGAAATAAGGATGAATTATTTACTTTGCTGTGCTTTGTTTATTTCAAAGACAAGCATGGTTGGCAATATTAACCCTATTTTTAAAATGTTTTGATTGTAATTTGGATGCAGGCACGTCCAGCATGGTTTATATTTTCAGTTACAAAGAGATTACAGCCTATTGATGATGAATAAATAAATAAGACCTGCATGCGGATTGTCGCAGTTGGAGCGACATGTATAGTAGACATAATTGGCCTGTAATATTTCATAGACAAAACAAAACTGAGTGGGCCGTTTTGCCACCTACAAATCCTTTAGTTAACAAGTTCCAGAATTATCATTAAACATGATTTACTTCAGTGGAACATTTGCTGCAATATTGCTACAATTTAAACCTGCAATAACAATATATCATGAAATATGAACAACAAAATGTAGGTCTTCTCTCTCTGGTAGCTATAGCAACCACCTAGCGTACCCATATCCACTTTGAAAGCCACATTGTGTGCCCTAGCAACCAAAAAGCTACCAATTATAAATGTAGGCTATAGTATCTCACCTAGGCCTACTTCATACAGGTCATGTTTGATCATCAGTTCATTGAACACTTGTTCATGAGCTCAATGCCACCAAATACATTGTGAACAGTATTTATTACTCCTAAATAATCCTAAATGATGTTTGGTCACTTGAAGGTGTTAAAATGTTGTGGCAGATGGTATTAAAATTTAATAAAGCTATAAAATTTGTAAAATGGGTGGTTATTCATTTTCTCTACAATTCCTTCTAATGTGGGAGAGGTAAATGGTCACTTTTAATTACCCCTGAACAATGTTCTTAATTAATTAAATAAACTGTCAAGTGTTAATTGGGTATCATACAGTAAGTTGGTTGGATCTTGTGAGTATGCATCGAAGGCCAATTGGAAAATATAACCACAACCAAAGGTCCTAGGGAGTCTTTGATTAACAGAATACTTAGGGACATATTTTAACTATAAGCACAGTCTAAAGCTCAAGGTACAAGTGCATTTATGGCGTGTATAAATCCACTTTTGCTAGTTTAACAGTGGATATCGGCAGCAGTGCCAGGCACATGGTTCAGAAGGGTTGTAATTACTCTCTTTATTATTCATTGGTGTGTTTTGGGCTTAACATATAATAAACCAATCACTGTCATCTCCCATTCCCTTTAAAAGCCAGGCATGCTTGCACCTTGGTGGGTTGCTACTACTGAATAATGGGGGGTTTTCGAAGTTAAAAGGTTCAAAGTCTCCTATGCAGAGAAAACAGCTCATCTGCTTGTTCGTGAAGTGAAAGTTCCCGAGCAGACCATCTACAGTACAGCAGCACTCCACCAAGATCCATAAAATACAGTATGTTGATGTAGGCTATAATAATCATTCACATAGTACTCTTCTCTTTTGTTAATCCTTTGCATGTCTTTGCATTTCTGTGCATCCCTGTGTGTAGCAAGTGCACCCACCAAAGGCACTACTATCTTGATAATGTGCAATAAAAATAACACTGAAATCGTTTTCCGCTGCCTCAAGATATCAATGCACCAACAATGTGCCAGACCACACCTCACGTTTAGACCACACCTAACTATGTGAGTTGACCTAAGTGACTAACCAAACGTAATTGTACATTAGATCAACAACGTGGGCGCTGGACGAGAAAATGACCACATCATTGGTCTGAAACTAGCAAAGACACTGGCAATTCCACATTTGTGCCACTGTGTGGGGTGTAAGATAGGGCTCTACAGTAATGTTATGGACAATAACAAACTCAGGGCTGAGAACGTTGGCTATCAGATTAACTGCCAAAATCTGCAGTTAATTATTTTTCTTGCACTGCTTGTTTAGCATATGCAGATCTGGCATATGGTAGGAAATTCTCATTCAAGTAATTTTGACACAGTTATAGGTACCACGTACAGTAGCACTCACACAACCGGCTGCATTCATAATGGTTTGTGCATGATTGTATGTGTGTGTGTGTGTGTGTGTGCGAGCGTGTGCGTGTTTACTTTTCACATTGTTTTTACAAGTATATCAGAAGCCTAAACGGATATTTAATTCTCAACCAACATCTTATGATGGAAATATTCCTTCTTGCTGGGACTGTGCTGTTGTACATTTCCAAAAACAATCCATATCATTCACTGTCCTCCGACAGAGAACAAGGATTTATATAAAGAAAAGACAGGCAGAGCGAAAATTGATGGCATTTTATTTCCTGCAGGGAGAGGGAGATGGAGAGAGAGAGAGCGAGAGAGAGTGAGAACACAGGAGAGAGCATGGAGTAGACCATGTCTTCTCTAGACCAATCCCCGGTAAACAGTTTTGGTGCAGGGGTCATTATTTAGTCCTGTGATCTGGATAGCCTGTGCTGCAGAGGCCTAATGAAAAGTGCTTTAAACACCGTCCCTTGCCGTCACTTTTCATTAGACAATATGATGGATGGTACTTTTTTCGGCCTATTTCATCTGTGGTGCTGTTTCTAAACTGTATTTTCTGGGTGCTTTTACTTAAAACATCCATTTTTGTGTGACGTGGTTATTCATCAGGGAGGTGGCTCAGAGGCACCGAGCCTTTCAGGTATAGCTGGTAAGCGGGGGTCTGGATTCTTATCGCATTAGCCTCAAAATGCATAAAGGACTCTCTTTATGTTCATTTACAAGGCGCCTCCATAACACAT
The DNA here is from genome assembly GCA_027564835.1 of Typhlichthys subterraneus. Lineage (NCBI taxonomy): Eukaryota > Metazoa > Chordata > Actinopteri > Percopsiformes > Amblyopsidae > Typhlichthys > Typhlichthys subterraneus. The sequence goes on from JAODUH010000018.1 coordinate 1,945,866, forward strand.
TCATACACATTCATGACACACACTGGAGGGAGTCTGGGTGGAAAGTAGCGGGGGGAAGGCGGACATTAACAGAACTGTGTTAGCGTTTGTCAATCTCAAAAAAATTTTAAAAAATGGTTATCGCCGTGCTGATTCAATTAGAGGCACCCAGACAGCCTTTCTTCTTGTTCATAACGCGCTCCATCTCACATGGCGACACTCAGGGGGGAGGTATGTGTAATGAGCACACCTAAAGGGATGTAGGCTAGCTAGTCAGCCAGTCAGTCCTCCAGGTCACGCTGACAGTCAGAGAGTGAACATTAAGAATGAGCCCAGGGACCTGGAGGGGGTTTATGTGGTTATAAGGTCTCATCTGTGTCCGGTTTTGAAAATTATGACTGTAATTTCCATTCGCCTTGATAAATGGCACCTACAATTTTTACTTGGGTGATTGCCTTTAATAAATCTCCTCAGATTAAACAGTGTGCCCTGTACTAGCACTGTAACACTTAAAAAGCAATCTCCCTCTACATACACATGCTGCACAGTATACTAGCATTGGGACAGGTGGAATGAGGTCTTGAAGTAAAAGCCCACTTGTGTTTTACAATCACACGCATTCAAACGCACGGACAAACACACACACACAGACATTCAAAGCCCCATACACACTGTATGTAAACCCCAAAATCCCTTGTATCCTATTAATTAATCTCACGTGAAGTAATCACGTAGCTCTCACACACACACACACACACACACACACACACACGTGCCCACTCTCCCTTGGCAGCAACAGGACCAGACCATTGTCCTACCTTAGGGGTAGGTCGTGTCATCCAAGCCCACAGTTGACACATCACTCTGGGGCTTTCACACATCTGGACCCCCCTCATACTCTGCCTCCCTTCCTGGCTTCCACAGGCAGTATGGCCCCCACAGAGGCTGTCGTACATAGCTGTGACTGTGTCCTAGCAGCTGGGGACCACATTACATGTTGTCTTCTCTCCTTCACTGGAAGAAAGGTCAGGGCCCCATAGTACCAACTGGAACCCAACCCCCTACAAACTCACAACACACACACACAAAAGGTTTTTAACCACTGCAGTCCGTACAGTACATACTGTAATGCCCATCTCACTGAAATCTCCAATAGTGCCTTTCTGTAATTGCACAGCACCTCAATCGGCACTAATTTCCTGAGAACCATTCGTTTTCATTAACGTATTCCCATGCCCTGTTGTGGCGACAACCTCTGTGCTTTTTGTCACCAGCCGGTGGCTGGCTAGTGAAGCACCTCAGGGGAAACGTTGACCCTATTTGAGTAGACCTAACCTCTGCATCTGTCTGGAATACTACAGGGTCAGCAGAACACTTGCCATAAGGTACATTGTGTGTCCAGAGGAAGACAAACAACCATTTCAACGGGCTCACTGCAATTTCACAGCACAGAAATGACATGTTACGGTACATACACAATGAAACGAAATAAAGCAGATAATGAAAAGTTACATTTCTCATATAAAATTGAAGCTGCCTGTACACCTTGTATAATTCCGTGGTTGTCATGTTTCATATTTGATGGATCCTTATATAGCCTCTACTGTAGCGATCAGCACATTAATAGTAGCATGAGAGTTATTCTTATAATTATTGAGCCACTTATAATGTAATATTTAAAAGTTATTCATCTTATTTCTTGATATGTAATTTGCCTGCTTTATTAAATATCAATAAGAATTGACTGCTTTATTATAATATCAGACTCTCCTCTGCACTGCAACATTCAGTAAAATAATTGTCAAGGTTTGCAGGGGTGCTACTGTATACATCACACACACTGTACACAGGGAGAGACAAGTCCCAATACAATTTACAGCTAACCCTGCCCTAGAGGATAATGAAATCTTGTCACTCAGAGTAAACAAAATTGAAAATAATTTAATTTGTCACAGTAACAATTTGGACTGCTGTAAAGAGACAAAGCTGCTTCACTTTATGCTGTGTGGGTACCTGAACCTGATTCTAAAACATCTCTGTGTAACTCGACAGTAATCACCAACAATTAGCCGCTAACGTTAATGGAACATTAGTAGAATAGAAAAGTTGTTTTTTGATTTACAGCTCAGTGTTATTGTTTGAACACATACATACTTTGGAGTGTACTGTTAATTAAGTGAAATTACAACATTGTTGTGTTTCATAATTAATACAAATAACTGAAATACAACATTGGTCGTACAGTCATTACCATTTTTGTATTAGTGACCTTGTACCGGTCCTGTTCTTATAAGCTGTTTCTCTCTTCATCCACTCCCCTGCCACTGCTCCTGCAGATAAACCCCAATCATTTACAATAAGAGTTCCTCAGAGAGCTCGACAATATGATGATGCAGTTTTTTCAAAAAACAAGATGGCATAAAACAATAGCAGCAATAGGTAATACAAAAGAAAAAATGGGATGCGGGGCCAAAACGTTGCCACCGTTCTGCCATACATCACAGTATGGATGCAGGACATGAAAATATGCTGACACTGAGCCTTTATCTACGTTTGGAACCCTCCATGGACACTTCATAAAACAAGCAGTGGGTGTAAATTCAGGGGGTGCAGCCGTAAGCAGTAGGCCAGTGGGAAAAGTTAAGAGAGTTCAGCTTCGGATAACAGTTTAGCCAAGGGAACCTGCCGGTGATGAATAGGTTTGTTTGTCACCTTTCTTGCTACTCCGGGGACCAATGATATGGATCAGAGAGAACGAGGGGGAATGGGTTACAGGGGAAAACAAAAACAGCATCCTAAATAGAATAATATTACAGCCAACACAGAAAACTGCTGGTCTGTGTACCTTAAACCATTCTAATATGACACGTCAGAGGAATTTATTTATTTGATTTTTTTTACATTTTCTTGAGGGAGCCAGGGAGGCTATTTTTGCTGTGGTGTCAAGGACAGGTGCATAGAGCCTATGACAACCAATGCTCCTCACTAAATCAGCATTGTGGGTTGCCTGCTACTGAAATGATCACACAGCCAGAGCACAAATACATCTTAACACCGGGTCAATGGCTATGATGCTAACAAACACGTTGCCTCTGCATTGTTGTTCTCCCATGCACACATTGTGACTGCTCTGCTTTACTGTGCGATGCATCTGGTGTGGACAGCAGCTTCAGCCTGACGATGACATGACTGTGCCAGTGTGGACGCCTTATAAGTGTTGTGCTGTAGAACAGGCAGGTGAACATGACAGAACATGCACACACAATCACACACAGCCACAATCAGTAACTCCAGTTATTGACCCACTTCCAAGCTAACCATGTATTGACAACATGTGGCCAAGTAAGCACCCCTATGCGCTATTTCTACCTATTCTCTGGTGGACGAACCCCTGCGGTTTCACAAAATGCCGCAACTAAGCCACTTGATGCTACTGGTATTTCCTCATGCTTATTGCACCTAGACATTAAATTAAAATGGAAAGGCTTTACTGAATGGCCAGTGGACTGAGGTATTATTTTATTACTTTCCAGCAATCAGCAAAACTGGCATTTATCTACAAGACGTCGACATTTTATCGTTAACACAGAAAACTCACTGCATGCAATATATATTTTTATAAGCAGAAATCCGAATTTAGACATGCAATCTTTGATTGTAATAGTCTCAATATGTGCACAGATTACAAATGGGTTCCCCCGAGGCCTGTGAATGGTGCTGTACATTCAATTCACTGCTCCGCACGGCAAATAATGCATCACCAATTCCTACAAAGTGAAATATTGTGAATAATGTCTTGGAGTGAGAATGAGAGAGAGCAGAAAAGAGAGAAAGACGGAATGTGAGATAGAAACCTCGTCTGCAGGCGCTCTGTATCTCCCCTCAAAGTATCTCAGGGGAAATTTGCTGTTTTAGATAATGACAGGTCCCTTGTATTTGCTGATACCTGGCTCTGCATAACATTGTGAACAATACCTCATCACTATTCGGAGCTTGGCTGTTGTCATCTATCCGCAATACACACTCTGAATACGCAAGCACAGACACTGCAAGGCTGCACAGCACATCCATATCTGTCTCTGTGTGTGTGTGTGTGTGTGTGTCTGTGTGTGGCTGTAAGATAGGTGTACACGGGTGTGTTCACTGACTTCTTCCCAGTGAAAATAGTGTTATTGTGTATTTTTCTGTGCATCATTTGCAATGCAGCACAGCGAAGAGACAAAAAGCACTATGAAACTCATTTGTATGCTCGAACACACACTCACACACATGCACGCACGCACGCACGCACAAAAAACCTTGTGATCATTCCTGAAGTTTGTACAAAAAAACAGACCACCACACCCCTCACTGGCCATTATAAGCTGCTATCACTTTTCATAATCTTTAATCATCTTTCACTAATATTAACGCTACATTCTTTCCTTTCTTTCACAGTTTTTATCTGTTATAAATGTCTAACTACATGTCATATCACTTGAGATCATGTGATCATTGCCCATCACACTCAGCCATGCTGCTGCTTGGTCCATGGGCATGTCTTGTTTGGTATACATGTACCATAGTGGAATCATTAGTGGAACATGGTGTGGAATGTTGAAATAGCACAGAGGGAAAGATCAGCAAGGGCACCCCATTTGACCACCAACCCAAACACAACTGTTAAAAAGCCCAATATTGCGAAGGACTGGTAGCTTCTAGAATATGTATTTCTATTGTGTTCTACGTTGATCCTAGCCAGCCAATCGAGTGGCCTGAATTGCGTATCACCTCAGTAGCTCTTGTTACAGCGCTGAAGTGGATCGGTGTGACAAGCGTCGCAAGAATAGCGTCTTGTTTCTCGTTTATATTAGCACTGACCTTAAGACACGATGCCGGTTATTAGTGTGCGTAAATAGCAAAGTAAGTACGTGATTTTACAAGTGTTGTTCTGCCATTGTGTCTTGTTTACTTAGCGACTAGGCGAAACTGGCCGCGCGTAGGCCTACGCGCATACACGCCCTGAGCAGCAAGGCATGTGGCGTGATTCGGCAGAAATAGTCTAAAGTTATATTACTGTTATATCATAGCATGTGTGACTATCTGGATTGAGATCGTTTGTGTGATATACTGTGATATTATGTTGTTATGAGCAGTAGCATGATAAGTTATGCTTCTTTATGTCCTGCCCATTCGACAGGTGTGCTACAAGCTAAAGTTAAAGGTGTAGTCACCTAATTTTGAAAATGCATATTCTTGCTGGTAATGCAGTTCATCTGACAGAGCATTTAACTGTTTACTGTCTTTGCCACACACACACACATACCCACCCACACATAGATATGACCAACCCACATACATTCCAACCAATGTATAATGCATTTGGACTTCAATAAAGATTGAAAAGAAAAAAGTGGCAGACATATGTTTATTACGATCCTGGAAACATTCTCTACATTCTGACCGATGACCTGTGGTGATTCAACATATTCCAAACCATCGCTGACATCGTCTTGAACATATAGTTATTACAGTCAGTGTTGTAGTCGAGACCGCCTAATCCGAAACCAAGACCAGAGTGTTTCGAGACAGAGTCAAGACCAAGACAGGGTGAGACCGAGACAAGACCAGTAAAATGCAGTAAACACACAAATCTATCTTATGATCCATATTCCCATAAAAACAAAAAAAAAAAATGCTAATATTCTTAATTTCAGACTTAATTGTAGGGCTGGGTGATATTTTAAATAAATATCATGATTTAAAACTTTGATTAATGAACAATTTACTTTTACAATATTTTTCTCTGGTTAACCAAATACATGTTAAATCATGCTTTGTGCAAACGTGTCAATGCACTTGAATTTTCTACCGTACAGCTGTAGCTACCGTTAGCCAACTGGATACCTTCGTATATATCATAACCTTTCCCTTCTGTGATATTTTGGAAAACCGGAATATAGTTACCCATAAGCTACATAAGACAGTTGTGATGATACCATAAATGGAACTTGTCTATGTATAATGCAAACTATACAGTAGTAAACAATACTTGCATGAAAAGAACTATCCAGCTGCAGTTTTCAGATAGGCTACTGACATGGGCAAGGAAGCTTACCAATATAACCAACGTTATAGTTAAGATCAGTGTGATGTTAAGCATTTATTTGCTAAGGTTATATAATGTGAAATACTGCTAATGTTTACCGTATAATTACCATGTATTCTTTAATCAACAGAAAGAAACATGTAACCAGTCAGAAGTTATATGTTATATGGTCGGCTCCCCAGGTAGATAAGTACAGTAGTGAGGTGCAATGATAGCTGGGAAGAAAAAAATGATATGTGTTGATTTCATACACTGATCAATATGTGTACACAGCATGTTTGATTCAACATTACAACACACTATACTCACATATTAAGTCACAAACCGTATCAGTCAAAACCTTTTAATAGCATTTAAGTACAAATAGGAAATATATTACCAATAAGGATAAAGCGATGACAAGTTGTATGTAAACAGGTATTCTTCATCCATCCGATGGATGGATATCCATCGTCATCCGCTTATCCGGAGTCGGGTCGCGGGGGCAGCAGCTTCAGCAGGGGACCCCAAACCTCCCTTTCC
>JAODUH010000018.1:1952554-1969525 GCA_027564835.1 Typhlichthys subterraneus
ATTCTGACCGATGACCTGTGGTGATTCAACATATCCCAAACCATCGCTGACGTCGTCTTGAACATATAGTTATTACAACAACCATGTTGAAATGAAACACAGGTAAAAAAAAAACTCAACAAGGGCACCCCATTTGACCACCAACCCAAACACAATAACTGAATCATTCAATGAAAGATGTTTGTAGAGAGTGATTTGGTGAACAGCGGTTGAACAATGAGAGATGAAAAGAGATGGGAGTTTTCAGTTTTGAATGAGCTGGGTTGCAGGTAGAATAAATAACATATACTGCTTCCAAAGCCTCAGAGGCTATAATGTACACGCTATTGGAGGAACAATCTCCTCACGTAAATCTAATAAGTCGAGTGGAAATAAACTTGAGTTGCTTGTCCTTATGATGGATGAGGGTTCTGTCATAGAAAGGGCATGCTTCACTGTTGTTCCACAGACTGCTGCTTTCAGAAGCATAACTATTGTGAAAGAGTAAGCACGCTTCGTCCTTCAAGAAACTCCAGAGTAGATTTCCAAGTTATAGAGCTGTGGTCAGAGGGCACACTTCCAAAAAAGATTTTAAAGAAAGAAGAATGAATAGAAGCCCTGTGCTTTTAAGAAACACAACCACGGAGGCAGAGGCGAATTGTCTCTCTCTGTTAAGATCAAGCAAGCCTTGGCAGTGAGATATAGAAGTCATAACCTTGCCTATTGCAGTTAGCAGCCTGATCATTGATAAAGCTTCTTCTGACGAGTAAAAAAGAAAAGAGCATTATATTGAGAGAAACGCAGGATATATGAACCCTGAAAAGACAATACCCTTTCCGAATAAGAGAGAAAACTACACGCTCTCTTCTCATCTGTTGATCTCAGAAGCACAAGCACAGTCTACAAAACACAACACAATACAGTGTGGTGTTTATCTCTTATTCAGCTGAAATAAAATGTCATGTTTATTCAACTTAGATAGTCGAGTGTTACATTTGATATTTTTCTCAGCTTAAACATAATGGGCTCCATAACTGGACCGCATTACACTTGCGAGCTATATGGCGAATCCGCAAACAAAACAAAGTGTTCATGAACACTATGTTTTATAACAGAGATGTTGTGAACAAGGCGTTGCCTTTGTGAGCAGACGGGTTTGTGTTGCATTTGATGTCGATCGCTAAAGCGGCCCTGAAGAACTAGATGAAAATGTTTCTTGTAGCACTGTTTAAATATTTTTTTAGGATTTCACAGTTCCGCTGTCTAGCAGGAACTATGTAGACATTTGCTTGCAGTGTCTGAAATATTGCCCAGGACTGTAACAATGCCAGCCCACCACATGGACATAGTGCACAGGCATTATAAAGCATGCATGTATAATTAGTAATGGGACGTGAGAGCCGGTACACGTCTGAGAGCTGTTTTTAAGAGAAGATTTAAACAAAATCATGTTTTCATACCAAAAAACTATGCAAATGAATGGTAGGCTATCCTGAAATTATACAGTTAGACTGGGGGGCGGGGGGGGAGACTGCAAGTAGGAATGAACCTGTGCATTGTGTTGGCCTGAATAGCCATTGTGCCACATGTTTTACTCTCTATTAAATATAGTAAGTCAATCTGGATAACGCTTGATAAATTCAAACTTAAATTGAAAACAGATACACCTCTCCCCGCCATAGGGTGCTCTCAGAGCCTCCACCCCACACTGGAAACTCTTTGCGAAGGCTAGGATATTGTTGTTGTGTGCGGTCTGCACCACTTGGCTTGTGTCCATATTTAGAGGGCTGTGAAGTATATACTGGATTTTCAGCATGCACAGAGAGCAGTATGCTAGCAGACTGCAAAGCGATATTTGGTGAATTTGACAAAACATGTATTAGCTTACAATCGCTCAATGTTTCCCCACTCCATATACTGACCCCTTTGGCGTTATATTGATAAGGCTTTTAAAAATGGCCACTATTCATTTTTTGAAAACTGCTGACTTAACATGGAGAGTGTTTCGCCAGACTTCTGTTTTTGGACAATGGTCTTGCTGATTCCCGCGGGACTATCCCACATTAGTGACCTGTTTCTAACGAATCCATGAAAGACGTTATAGGCATTAGTGAACAACAAATATGATTATGTGATTTAAAGAAGTGTTTCTAATGCAGTTCAAGGAATGTTCACATTGGTTTTAGAGGAACATATTTTCTATGGGACATCAATAAATAATATGCCATTTGGGCCAAAGTGCATTTGGCTGCAGTACCAGTGTTGGCCACCATAACAAGAAGGAAGCAAGCCTCAAGGCCAGTCCTGAAGGCTTGTGCAGCCCACATGTACGTTAATCAGTCGACCCACAGGGGATTCTCATTCTTTTCCATACTGCCAGCTCAACATGGGTTCCAAGCACACAACGCTGGAAGGTGTGCATGTGCATGGATGTGGCCCTCATCCAATCATATTGCTCAGATTTGCGTCCAAACAATAAGGTGTTGTTATCTCCTCTTATACAAGGGATTTTGTGGTGATCGAAGGGAAAATACAAATTATGCTTATTTTTATGGAATACATACCTTAAATATATATCTTTACAATATGTTATTGCCTACTTTTTAGATGATACACACTTTGAGATATCTGTATGATATTTGTGACCTTGAAGGAACCGTATCGGATATGACACTTGTAAAGCTTAAACAGAAGAAGCACAGTATATTGGCTTGGATATAGTTTCTAATAAAGAATTTTAGCCACTTCTAAGCTAACCGTACATGTATACACTAGCTGTACACACGTTTACCCTCAACACACACAAACACAAGACTTTTGTAAATGAGCATATTGTGTTTGTTGAGGATATATAGTATGCAAGTAATACTACGTGTGTGCAGACCCAGAGGGTATATGGGGGTGGGGAGGGGAAGGGGGAATATGTTGAGTTTCAAGAAAAAGGAGTTTTGACCAATTGTTTTAATATAGGTGCATTAAATGTAATATAGTAGTAATATAAGATATATTATATAATGTAATGGCTCTCATGCGGCCATGGCTCAAGAGGACACGGAGAAAATAAGAGAAGAAAAGCATATCAAGTCCTCTTCCGTACGCTTTTTCATTATGAGCCAGGCATCCAGCGCTGACGCTACACCTGCATGTCAACAAAGCAGCCGTGACACACCAGATTTGTCAAACTAATGGAAATGGTGGCCGGCGAAGGTCAACGGTGTCACATGGTGATGAACATTGGGAGGAGAGGGGGCGGGGTCTGCGGGAGGCTGTCATATGACTACTACTACACACACACACACACACACACACACGCAGTAGATTGTGGCTGTGGTGGAGAGGCATGGCAACCGTAGCAGATAATACGTGAGCTACTCCAACAGGAAGCCCTGGCAAGACGAGGGAATGAGGCATTGATGCTGCTGAGACGATGAACCCAAGACCCGCTGTGAGGAGCAGAGCAAGCAGAAGAGAATGAGTGTCATTAAAGCAAACAGCGTGGGTGTGTGTGTGAGAGTGCGTGTGCGTGTGTGTTTGTGTGTGCAGTACCTGCGTCCTCTCGCGGTGTGTTGTGCGGTGTACAAGCACACCGTTTATAGTTCACAGCATAGCGAGGCATCGATCTCCGTCAACAACGTAAAGCGTACATATTTATGCGGTGTCTGCAAAAAACATACCCAAGCTATATTTGTCCATCCCTGCGCCGTGCTGATGGAGATGGACTGACAGACGGGGGAAGTGGCTAGTGGTCAGGGATCTGGCCAAGAGTCATAATGACCCCAGGCCAGATTACCAGCCATCTGTATAGAGCTAGAGATGTCTACTGACGGGTGGAGGGGCGGAGTCATGGAGCAGAGGCGAAAAGGCAAGAGTGACCTTTGAATCAATGAGTGAAGTGTACGGCCTCTCAGGCCGGAGAGAGAGAGAGATGGAGAGAGAGATGACTGACAATGATGGATAGGGAACCTCACAATGTGGAGGAAACGGTGGGGGCATGACTTACATTCAGCTATGTCCTACAGTATATCACTTATGCCTGCTTGGCACAGCCCAGGGGTTGTAGGAAGAGGAAAGGTGAAGGAGTCTGTCAACTCCATCTTCTCTCAGGTGCTTGGAGACAAGCCATTTGTCAAAGTTTGTCATTGGCTCTGAGGTTATCTCGCCGCGCTGATAGAAGATGATAGCCATAGCGTCAAAGTGTGCGTGCATGCGTGCGTGTGATTGGAGGAGGGTGGCGCGGAGGGGGGGGTTTCATTTGGTCTCTATATATAAAACATCCATCACCCATCAGATGTGTAGGTGTCACCTAACCAGGCAAATCTAATGGTGTGATCTTGTGGAAGTAAGGAGAGGAACATCGATATTGAAAAGTTGTTGGTGAAGTTTATCCACTGCTCAAGGCTTTGTGACTGCTGCAAGCCTCAGTTGATCGTTCAAAACAAAACATGAAATGAGTCCCAGTATAAGGAATGAAACAGAACCCTGGTGAAACCTGGAAAATATTAGGGCCAATGTGTTCCACTGTATTGAGTTGAAGATGCTGGTAAATGTCATAGTTACATGAAAATATCAATTCAAATTTTGCTAGAAAGTCCAACCTGAACATTTTAATGATGGATGTTTATATGGTTATAATAGGTATTAACTCCATAACAATATTTACAGAAGGTCTTTATAGATTGTATATTAATATCATAAAATGTTTGTTACTTCGCTGAACATGCAATAGTGCTAATGGACTTTACTAAATCAACACTTACAGGCAGGGTAAGTCATTTTCAAGAATGCTTGCTAAAGTAACAATATCCCTCCGCGGGGCGCCAGTCCACACATTGAAACACATTGTGAAGCAAAGCGTAGTGCTACGGCTTTTGTTGATATGAGCGGTTTTTGACACTTTGTTTATATTCCTATTTACAGAGCTACTGCAGGGCAGTGTAGAAGTATCAGATTATGATTTCAACACGCACAGAGAATGGAAAGCTAGCTAAATGTGAGGAGATATTTGGCCATTTTGACATGTGTATTATCCTACATTTAGCCTGCAATAGCTGACTATACCTTTAATACAATGAGCTTGTAAGTATTTTTTCCTGTGCAAATGACTTCCAAATCTGTGAACCATTATATTGTTGATAGGCATCGGTAAATGCTCATGTAAATGGTGACATGTCCCTTCAAACCATTCGTTTTCTTCTATGTAAGGTCTATGTTTGACCTCACAAGGGACCTTCTCTGCAGTTGTTTCTCCCAGAAATGATTTCCCCTGGAATGGTTAGCAACAAAGCTGTCTGAACACATTTAGTGAAGCCGTTTTACATTCTCTGATATGGCATGAGCATGACAGCGCTTCACGACATGTTAAACATGACAGTACTTGGCCACCAATATGCTTGAATATGAATCTGTTCAAAATCATAAAACTTTCGTAATTTTATCTTAAACATGCTAGCCGAACATAAATCTATGGGTAGATTTGTTTTGATTTCATTGTTTTCTGATTCTACAGTTGCCCATTTCATTTCAATAGGAGCTTATCAAAATCTTTGACAGCATATGTCACTGTTCCCACCCCTTGTGTTACTTCCTGGTGTCTTAGTTGATTACAGTATGTCAAGTAAACCTGCTGTTCACTTCATTTCGTTGTTCATAGTCTGTTGAATTTCACCTGCCCCTCGCTGTTTTTCATCCAATCATCTGATTAGTGTCCCTCTGTATGAAGTAGTTATATACTGTATAACCTTCTGCCATTAGATGTCATACTATAGCGCCAGCATCATCTCAGACCAAATGATTTGTGGGCCCCACACACACACACACACACATATATTAATATATACACATTCAATAAGCCACACACGCGGATGGCCTGGTTATGAAAACAAAGAACAGAGGAGCTCAGATTACAGCACACAGAGGGAGAGTGCTCAGGATGCAATTACAATGAAAATCGCCTGCTGTTGATATGAATATGAATTAGGGATGGCACGATCCAGTTATGCAGTCCCGATACCGATACAGATACCGTATCGGCCGATACGAAGAACCAATCTGATTACAGTGTTCATTTACGTTTTGAGTTAAATGACAGCCAATCTCTATTTTAGGAAACCTGCTGCTGGCCTGGGTAGGGTAGACATGGCTGATGCTTGACAGTAGACCTACACGTGTAAATTAATTTAACTGGATTAGCCCCATGGATCGGCTACAACTGTCCAATAGTCACTGATCTAGCTATTTTAGTCAGTATCGGACCCATTTCCAATCTCAGTATCGTATCGGTGCCATCCCTAATATGAATGTTTACAATATAGTACGAAGCACCTTTAAGTCCTTTTGTTTCTTCAGTTCCTTGTCCGTCAATGGTGTTAGTGTTGGAGTTTACACTCTGTTTCGCAGCTGCCTATATATTGACGTTAAAACTTCCTAGTTGGTCTAAGTATGCCTACATATCATGCACTGGGCATAATACTTTTCAGCATTACACATGGCTACTGAGCACTTCCAAAACAGTGTATTAGACCAGCTATAGTTAGGGAACCTACAGTTTTACTAAGCAAAATATGTATAGAATAATATATTACAGAAGTTAAACAAAGAGAATCATTATTGGTTAAAAGCTCTGGAAACAGCTCTGCCAGCCCGACCTCTTGGTTAAAACATTTCAAACACCTTTTACATTAATAAAGGTCATTTATATAATGTAATATTCAAGTGTGTCATTGTAGAACTATTAACAAGGCAGATTGATATAGACACTAGAAAAGTAGCATAAAATGAGCACATATTAGAGAAAAGCCCACTCAACCACACGCACACACACATGTGGTGTGCCTGAGCACAGGCTGGCTTCTATTCCAGATAATAACATGCTATAAAGTAGGATGACCTTGAATTAGCTGTGACTGGCTCTCTGGCGCAGGCTCAGCCTACATGGAGGACTAAAATTACTGCTGGGGGGTCAGTGAGGCCCACGGGCTAGGGAATACAGAACCACGGGCTTCACTGTGCCTTTCCAGCAAGGTGGAGGAGACAGTCATTGACGAACGAGTGAAACATAATGAGCGTGCTTCTATTGTAGGGAATCTGTCTTCACCTGTTCCCCTCCTGTTGAAACCTTTGTTTTGGCCCCAAAGTCTATTCAAGGTCATGGCATTGCAAACATGACCAACATTGGTTTGTTTAGTAGACTGCAGATGGCCATGTATTACTTTTACGGTAAAAACTTTTATAATTAATACAACACACAGACAACGTTGTTGAATGTGGAATATACTGCATTGCTGGAAGCCTTAAAGGGTAACATAGGGAAGGGAAATACAATGGAAAATGGATTCATGTAATTTAAGGTATAGACGGCTATTGCAAGCTAATTGTAAACGAATACACTTTTTTGTCAATTTCAACAAATATCTCCTCACATTTCCCTATCTTACCGTTCTTTGTGCGTGCTGTAAAAAATAATCTGATACTTCCACACAGCCCTGTCTCCGTAAATAGGAACATAACCACATGGCGAACACCGCTCACATCAACAAAGCTGTGGAACTACGCTTTGCTTCACAATGCATTTCGATGCGTGGAGCAACGCCGCGGAGGACAGCGGACGGATATTGTTTTGATTTGAGCTCAAAGTTAGCAAGCGTTCTCGAGAATGGCTGACCCTGCCTTTAATACTAGATTCAGACTGATAGCAGGCTAGTGGTTCGAGTGAGTCGAAAGATCCTTGGTTCAGCACTATTCAAGTGCATCCTTGACTTAATGTTCTGTAGCGCAGCTCAACTGTTTCTGAGTTCATCACACATCCGTACCACACTTAACTTGAGCCATTTAAATAACTTACTATGAGGACTATTATCCCTTAGGCCTATATTGTGCACTGCACCTGTTTTTGATCACTACAATTCAGTATGCTGGTCACCTAATAGGAGTGATCTCATTGAGATGCTACTGATCAAAGGATGATGGACATTCAACTGACACCCTATCTATCTTTTGCCAAGTCAATATAAATGCTACATTCTATTTTTTTCAGTTGTGAGCACCTTGATGAGGAGAAATACAAAGGACAAACATGTAAAAACACTAATATTTTATAATGTTGACACAACGTAAGGGCATCTGACAACACTTGAACTACAGTATCCTGCTACAGTGTTTTGCACCATATGGTCCTTTCCAACATTCCCTCCATCACAGCCCCCTTACTGCCTGTTCTCTTTGTGAACAAAGCTCTCTGAAGGTTAAACAACCATAACCTACGGTATAGAGCGCCACCTCTGACTTATGTGACAGTGTACAGCACCAAGAGTGCTTGTGAATGTTAGGGCATAATAAATCGAGGGTGCATGCTCTAAATGATGTCCGTCTCGAAGGTTACAGGGTAAATGAGCGTGGATGGCCCTTTGCCAGCCCTCTAATTAATTAACAATGACAGGAGAAAACACCAAGTACAGGCCCAAAGACATTGGCACATGTTCCCCCAATTTGTTAACGGCTCTACATTTAGAATTTTCAAGTAAAGAGCAGGACTACTGTATCTTGGCGCAATGAGGATAGCTACAACTATTTATTGCATCTGAAGCTGTCAACTGGATTTTAAATGTTTCTCATCCCATTTTTCCACAACAGTACAATAACTCATATTGGCGAAGAGGTGATATTGGAGTGTCACAATGGCTTCAATAAGATCACAACCCCCTGAAGCTGCTTGCAGTCTGTCTCCATTAGAGTCCAAGCAGACTTATGAAGCCTGTCTATTTTGTTATCACTTCTTATGAAATCTCAGTGGCTATTTTCAATTTTATTTATTATTAGTAGCAGATCAATATTTTAAGGGGCACAGACTAAAAGAAAAAATACTGTACACTTATTGGTAGAAGTGTACAGTATTAATATAAAGTATATAATACAATGTTATTACTTTAATTCATACAAGAATACTTTAATATCACCTGTCTTGGACGTGATAATTTCATCATAGATTGTATATACAGTATATATATTTATGTGTGTGTGTGTGTATGCACACACACAGAGGTCAATAATAACAAACATTGTGAAAATAGTTACAATGTTTTTCTACTACATCGCCTATTTCTGGTTAGAAAATATTCAAATAAGACAGGGAATACCTGTTGCCTTATTTAGCAAGCTCTTTGCATATTTTGATCAGCCTGCACAGCCGGTAGATAATCACATTTTGATAGTTTTGTCCTGTAATTTAAAAAAAGTGTGTAATTTACTTTAGACAAAGAAATATAATATTTACAATATTAATATTTTCTTAGTTATTCTACAAAAATGTTGTATTAAGCCTGAACTCCTGCTAGATCTAGACAAAGTCTAGTGAGTGAAAGTCTTTATATCACACTCATGGACACAAATGTGTGTGTAGCTTCGGAGTTTTAAATCATTCTCAGAATGAAGAAGCTAATACTCCCTTGCCACTGTCTGAGCCAATGAATAGGCTAGGTTGAGGTTAAACCCCGCAGGTAAGGGCATTCTAATAGCTACTCTATATGTGCAGAAGAAATAACCTATTAAATTCAGATAAAAACCTCTAAAGAGATGTATTCCCTTGTATGCCTATTCAAGCCCCTCAGTGGTTTATGCAACAGTTAGCTTGTAGATTAATTACAAATCCAAACAAGGACATTTCAATCTAGCCCCACCTCGCAATATTGACAGAGCTGAAGAGAGGCTGTTAAGCACAACGAAATACTACTAGTACTCACCATAGTGTTCTGAGATTTAGATAATGAGGGTCATATTACACATTACATCATATCTGAAGAGTCCTGCCCATACAGTACGTGTCCTGTGAGAAGCTTCAGTACATTGATTTTAGCTGTTTTAATTAGAAAGTATACCCCATAGGAAAGCTGATACAGACTATA
This sequence comes from Typhlichthys subterraneus, assembly GCA_027564835.1. Lineage (NCBI taxonomy): Eukaryota > Metazoa > Chordata > Actinopteri > Percopsiformes > Amblyopsidae > Typhlichthys > Typhlichthys subterraneus. The sequence continues at coordinate 1,962,430 of JAODUH010000018.1, forward strand.
TTTGGAGAGATACAAATTTTGCACTTGGGAAATTGAAGTTAAAGGTGCTCCTGGCTAACCACAAATGCTCAATTTGTCTTAAAGTTTCTTCTATACATTTAATTTGGTTGGTGACAGTATCCAAAGGTTCACCATCAGCATTACATGGTCACCTACAGATATTGTTTTGGTTTACATTTGCTTTAAGGCATTATTAGAGCGATTGTTTATGATGTCTTATTGATGCCTGCTGGAGTTGACATTTTTTTTACAAAAAAAGTGGTTTTAGCTTTGTGGTTTAAAAGAAAAAACACTGGCTATTTGTCGCTATGAACACTATAAGCAAAATTATAAACTTTTTTTACATAATTTTACTGTGGGCGTTTACACCATATGTCTAATGCAAATATTTAGCATATAGCAGGAACTGGACATCAGTAACACAACTAGCAAAACATAATTCTTCACTGTTGAGGTGGGGCTCAACAACAACAGATGTATATCCTTTTGTTGCACACATGCAATTGCTACAGTATGTTTGGTTCAATGGCCTGATGCCCTCAAATTGTTGGAGAGCGGCGACTAAATTAAATGTGTGACTATGAAAAGACACATCGTACAACTTAATCATATACACTTTCAGGCCACTAATTAAGAAGAATAATTACATATGCCTATCTCCTGGGAGGAAGTTTTCCTAAGTGTGTGTTTTAGAGAAAGTATTATTAATTACAGTGGATAAAGAATGAGATGATGGCTTTCGTTGTCATGTCAAGTGTGGCGTGACTGAGGAAATAATTGTTTTGATCTGCACCACTGCACTCAAAATCTCAAGCAATTCTGATAAACAGTTCAGACACTTCATACTATAATTGTCTTCTTAAAGTTTTCCCTCAAAAGTGTCTCGTTAATTGAGCAGAAAAGTTTTGTTCTATACTCTATTGCTATCAATGTTTATCATCATCTAACAGCCCAATCCTCCCCTGTAATGGCATTATATAGTTATCACTGAAAAAATATTGTCCACCAAGTCCAAAGTTTCCATCATGGAAACAGCGATATTTTAACTGCAATGTATGCTGACACCTACTGTACTGGCATAGATGCAACAGTGTCATTGCTAGCCATATTGATAAACATGGCAACGCCTACACATAGCCTTAACAGATTACCATCATTCTCCGGAGGACGAGAGCATTACGTAATCTCACTAGATTTCTGCAAAACTTTAACTGTAGCAATTGTAATACAGCTGTATCATGTCTGCTGAAAAGCTACGGTGGCAGGAGCAAGCTGGCCACGCCCTGGTCATGTCCCTGAATGCTACCACCTAGCTTGCGCGGCGAAAGTTCAACTTAGTTTAATTTTTGCCGCCAGCATCTTGCTCACCATCTGGCCAGCTATACATCGGTCATATTTTTTTACCGAAAACAAAAATATAATGGACTAATAAGTAACCGAAACAATACAATGTATTAGTATGTACATATTTACAAATATGTTTAAAGGAGGGCATTTGCTAAGAAATAGAGAAAAAATACTAAATACTAAATACTAATACAATACAATACAAAAATATTAGTGATGTGTGTTTTGTGCAGCTTCCAAGTTCCTACTCAAAGTCTATACTACTGCCAGAGTGGTTTATATGGATTCTACTCAAAAAAGGCCAAATAATTTTCCTTTTCTGTTCTTCATATATTTTCAAGTTAAGTTTGGGTTGCTAACGGTGGCCAGGCAGTAGGCATATCCATTAGTCAGTAGGTAATTACTGACTAATGGATATGTCAGTAATATATCCATTAGTCAGTAGTACTATCGCCGAGGCTACCAGGCATTATATACAATAGTCAGTAGGCTATATCGGCAGGTAAAAAACATTGGCGCGGTGCAAATAAGCTACATAATATCGCCAGATCACCATTATGATTAAAGCGAATCCTGTGTTTGGCGTTAAATATGTTATATTTTCTCTGGTTCGTTTCCCTGTGCGTCTATTCAAATTGATCGGGCTGCTGGCAGCATTATGTGGTTCCATCCAGGTTCCACATTATATCGGGCAATCACTTTTTGTCATGACACCAGCAATATGGAATATTGCATGCATTTTCAGATCAGGAGAATATAAAATGTTTTCGCACTCAAATTTGTTGCAAAATGGTCGCAGTCTGGAGTCCCATAGAGGTCTTTGCAAAGTAGGAGAAAACAAGTGCAATCACTTCCCAATGGAGCGTGGCCAGACCTTATTAATAAAGTGAATATGGTCTAGTTACACCAGGCTAATTCTTTATACCCCTCTGCATCCAAATAAAATGTCAGTCGGTTTGGGACACTCTGTTCTGATTGAGGTGTTTATATGGAGCATTTTCATTCAGGAGTATTTAAATGGATTCCATCAGAATATTAGGGTTGGAAACGCAGCTACGGTCTAATAATTACATGTGAAATGTCTTGTGTGAAAATAATTAAAACTCTTTTTGTGTGATGAGTCTTGCCTTGACATTTAACAAGACATCTGATATGCTGCATCTCTGGTGGAAGAAAGGCCACTTGGTTACCATTATCTACCAGTGTCTGCCTTGACTCTTATTTTTGTTTTCAGTCTGAAATGTACAGTACAATAACTTTTACAAACTTGCATCTTTAAAATGGAATGGTGTTATATGCTTTGCAAGGTAAGGTGAGCAAAGCTAGGATTACAACACCTCAAGAGGTACAAAGGTCTCACTGAGGTCACTTGTTGAGGATTCATCTGAAGCATTAGATTCGTAATGGGACAAGACACGGCATAGACATGCTTTTCGCGTCAAACGTAATTGCTTCAGGCATGCACTCAGTATTAGGCTTATACGATTAAGAGCCACAGAATGAATGTGTCATATGCAATTTAGATGGTGATGGGCTTTTTCTTTATTAAGTATGAGAATATAAGGCACAATGCATTGCGTACAGTGCTTTGATATTCGACGTGCAACAACATAAGTGGTCATACAGCAGGCTCAATTTGGAACTGAGGTTTGATTACCTCTTGCCATGTCTCTCTTTAGCCTGTCTCATTTTAAAACACTATTGTGGCTTTCATTGTCTCTCTTTGTTTTCACGTGTATTCATATAACTCCCAAGCTGGACCGTCAACAACCAGTTACATTTAATTTGACCCATAACAAACGTCTTCCCAAAATATAATTGAATTCCTTCATTAAACACTCCAAAATCTAAATACTGTTGTCCTTGGCCCATGGCATACATTTTTTAGATGGGCTGTGTGTTAAGCACTTTAAATCACTGCTTTACAGTATAGCAGCTGAGAGTAGCTCCTCATACCTCTTACTGTTACAACAGAGAGCAATCAATAGATTACCACAGATACGGACAGCCCTCAACTGATAAAGCTCCAAAATCCATACTACAGCTCACAGACTGATTAGAACCAATTACAGTGGATGTCAGACTCCACAGCATAATGCACAGGTTTGTATGCACAAACGCAATCAAAATATACATAGGCCTACTGTAATTCATGATCATTTTAACCAATTTCTACTGTAAACACAAACAGATTTGGGAGAATAGACTATGGTGAGAAACAGGGTGTTGCCAATAAAGTTATTTATCACGGCTGGAGGACCGTATAGGACCGTGATCTAGAGCTAGCTCATTGCCATGTCCTGTAAAGAATTAAAACTTCCTCCTGAATGATTCCCCACTCTCCATCTCTCTCTGAATGATGTGTCAGAAAGGGCATGTACAGCTAGTCTCCAAACAATGGTAACCCAGGTAGGCTGCCCTTATATCAGCCACATACATTCACTTTTTATCTTAGTCTTGAGCGAACAATCAATATTTGCAATTCCCATTGAAAAAGCGGTTTTACGGTGATTGGTGATGGTGAGGGGTTTTATTGTGATTATTTATGCTGTACACAATGACAGTTAGCAAATGTCTGTATGGCGTTGATTATATTGTTGTAACGAATACTCGGGACAAGATAACACACTGGACCAAGGGAAACGTACAGAGGTTTAATGACCACACATACACTAAACACAAATAATAGATCAAAGACCACACTATAAGCACACAATACAGACAATACAATACAATAGACAATACAAAACGGGGAGGGGAAGGGGTGCCTGGACACACCCCCGGACCTAGGTGTGACAATTGTTTTGCATTGTATTATATATATTGTTTTCGTTATGCATTAGTCTTGCACAAACATATACGAAGCCATCCACACAGGAAGACTATAAAATAGCAGTGTTGTTGACCGTATGACCTTTGTTGGAATTGTGCATATTCTTGCCTTGATGATATAAATAGGCGCCAATCCCTTTAGTAGCCTAGTTTAGACTTTAAATTATACTGTGTTTGGACCCAGTAGTGGGTTGATTCATGGGTGAAGAAGAGGCTAAGAGTGGGAGGGTGGATGATAATATTCTGGTGAAATTCTGCCGTGTTAGTATTTGAAGCAGGTGGCCATTTAATACACAGATGAGAGAAAATTGTGATTTTAGAAAGTAACTTAACACTCAATATTGAGTCTTAAAAGGTGCTGTTTCTGCCGTTTTATTTGTGTGTGTGTATTAAGTATGTGAAGTAAAAACATTACATATTCAGTTTGAGCCAACTGAATAATGCAATTACAAGGAACTGTGGTCAAACCATAGAGGCAGTAATTGTTACTTGGTTAATTCTTTATATATAAACAAATCAATTGTTTTCTTCAGCAAAGTCATTATGTAATAGATGATGGTGGAATAGCTTGAATGAATCTATGTATTTTCTGTCACTTTCATGTTTGTCTTTTAATGTTCCACTTACAAAACATCTTAAATTATAAGGCTGCAAACAAATAAATGTCATTTCAGTAATTGCACAATTGTTAACCACTTAAATCAATAAACACTACATATGAAGATGCAAAACATGACTTACAAAGGGCTTTCATTCATTTTCATAAAAATCAATACAGTCTTTTAAGGGACAGAGGTAAATTACCCCATTACTGAAAATCCTAGTAATCAATGCGTAACAAATATGTGATCTCCCTGCCAGATTTAAGAGTATAGGCTACAGTATATCCTGGGGAATATTTATCATCCATAGATGGCTTCAATGGCGTCATCAGATTTGACTGAATTTACAGAAATGTCCATTTACAGCATTTGTTGACAGCATAAGGAAGAGAAGAGAAGAGGTTAACATCTGTTATGCAGAAGGATGTGACTTTTTTTAAGGTGTCTGGCTGCATTTAAAAGTCAGATTTTGCATGAATTACTGTAGACAGCATGGCTATCATTAATAAATGTTGACATACGTCAATGTAGCTACGTCAATGTCGTCAGTATATCTGGGCTTTGTTAAAGGAACTATGTATGAGTTTCCTGCCACTAGATGTCACACTAAGCAGACCAAAACAAATTATTTATGGGCCACACACACACTGCTGGACCAGCTAGACTGTAAACAAAGAACAAAGGAGGACTACTGACAGAGCAGAGGTGGTGCACAGAACATAGTTATTTCATGTTAAAAATATCACATAGGCCCTGAGCTAGCGAAAGAAGGACTGCTCAGTGTGCATTTCTCTACCCACTGTTTGAGCATGTACTGTACTGTACATGTATATATGCATCTGACCATTGCTTGCTGTTGTGTTGTGTGCAGACATGTCACATCCTCATGAGCAGTTCAAGGACAAAGCACTATCATGGCCCATTTGAAGCAGCAGATCGCCTGCCGCCCTAGCGTCTAGCCAACTTCAATCAGTGCAGTGTGTTAAGTAATAAGTCACTCAATGAACCATGCCTGCCATTGTGAAATGAGACATAGGGCATAATCTTAGTGCTAGCAGATGTCCCTGATGGAAGTTTGTTTTGTGTCATTATGCATAAACTAAAATACCCATGCCCCATGAAACATGAACCAAGTGTAGGGGTGTTTATCATTTTAATCATAATCCCCTTGACATATGAGACCGTAATGGTGATCTTTGTTTCTTTCTTCCTTATTCTTCCTTGAAGTCAGGTGGTGCCAAGGAGTCGGGCACCACCTGACCATCTGTGTGTATGTTTTCCGGGGGTCACCACAGCATGATATGTTCTTTGCAGTCGTACTATATATATACTGTATATACTGTTTAATATAGCGCATTCAGAAAACTTTACTGCTCAAAGCCAATAGGCTGTTCATAGTGTAAAGTAAATGAAAATCACTGATTGTTCAAATACCTACACTTTTCGGGGAGACTAAAAGGAGAAAAGTTAATGAGTGAGTGTAGCTGTTTATTAACGTGTTTTCATCCGAACATAATGGCATAACTACTCTGTAATTGTATTTATTGTTGCTGGACTAAATAAGCTGTCTATTTAAAAAAATATATCATTCATGGATTCCCCACTCTCTCTCTCTCTCTCTCTCTCTCTCTCTCTCTCTCTCTCTCTCTCTCTCTCTCTATTTTATACAGACATAGCACATAATACACAAAGACAAGGCTAGCATGTTCACCCCATATTAAACAACTTCCACCCCCAATCTACTGCTTAATTATAGTTCATTCTATTAATAAACTTATATATATATTATGGTGTCTGGGAGGTTTTCCGACCCCAGGGAACACTTCCTTTGCGAGGCCTGGTGTGGAAGGGATGGTACATCCACCCCAGGTGTGGCTCGTCAGCCTATCAACCCCATTCCCAGGCCGGGAATAAAAAGGTCGGAGAACAGATGATCGGGAGAGAGCGAGTGGGGAGGTATTACTCTCCTACTCTCTCCTACTCTCGCCTAACATTATAGTATAGATTTCAGATTTTAGTGTGTAAAGTACAATAGCAAGGACGTATAGTGGCGCAGTTATGGTTCAATCTGTTCTCGAGGTTTATGTCTGAATAATGTACACTGCTCAAAAAAATAAAAGGGAACACTCAGATAACACATCCTAATGAATGAACTAATCGTATGAAATACTTTCGTCTTTACATAGTTGAATGTGCTGACAACAAAATCACACAAACATGATCAATGGAGATCAAATTTATCAACCCATGGAGGTCTGGATATGAAGTCACACTCAAAATCTAAGTGGAAAACCACACTACAGGCTGATCCAACT
>JAODUH010000018.1:1969625-1982076 GCA_027564835.1 Typhlichthys subterraneus
GTGTGTTGGAGCAGGGAGACATCTAAAACATGCAGGATAGGGGCCCTCCAGGACCGGAGTTGGGCACCCCTGCTCTAATGGGAGTGTCACGCTACTAATAAACAGTCCATCTGTAGCTCACACCGTGAATAAAAAACATAGCATTGTACCCTCAACACCATTGTAATTATTACAAGAGGGGGTAAAACAAGTTGGGTAAAAAGTCCTGCAGGAAACATTCGATTATGGGGTTATTGGGGGGAAGTGCTCATTCTGCTGTCATATTGACGCTTTATTATTCATTAGGATCTGTTTCCTTTCCCGTTGTAAAAAGGCCTTGATGAGCTATGTTTATTCATACACTAACCTTTTTAAATATTTCTAAGAGCCCTCCAACAAAGACCTCGCTGGCATACTTAATACCTCATCTTTGTTTCATTATTCAGTCCTCTCTGTCATGCGCTTTCTTACCACTTGAGATGCCAAACAGGAATTTAGTCTCCACACGTCTTCGCACATCCTTCTTCACCCCCCATCCTCCCTCTCTCTCTCTCTCTCTCTCTCTCTCTCTCTCTCTCTCTCTCTCTCTCTCATTTGCTCTGTTTTTATTCATGACTTCATGTTTCATGTAGACATTCCTCCCTGACTATTTGCTTTGCTTTTCCCTTTTACCCAGAAGCCCTTTCTCAGCTTGTAGCTATATTTATAACCTGCTTATAGAATGCACGGTAGTGAAGATGTAGCCCATGATGTTCTATCTAGTGGATTAGGCCTACCACTGTAGGAGGAGACAGGATCCACTCAGCACTGCAGTGCAGGAGGACTATATGCTGGTAGGGTTGTGTGTAGCTATGTGCCAATCTAGACACAAGGGGGCAGAGCTGAGAGAAAACACAGGTACCTGTGGAAACAGGAATGTCTGCTTGTGTGTGTGTGTGTGTGTGTGTGTGTGCGTGTGTGTTTGCGTGCCTGTGCGTGAGTCATAATTATTTGGCATGAGTTTGTGCGTGTGTGTGTTTGTGAGTGTGCGTGTGCGTGTGTATGTGTGCATGTGTGCGTGTGTTTGTGCGTGTGTGTGTTTGTGTGTGTGCATGTGCCTGTGCATATGTGCGTGTGTGTTTGCGTGTGTGTGCGTGTTTGTGTGTGTGCGAGAGTCATAATTCTTTGGCGTGAGTTTGTGCGTGTGTGTGTGTTTGTGAGTGTGCGTGTGGCCGTGTGTTTGTGCGTGTGTGTGTTTGTGTGTGTGTGCGTGTGCCTGTGCACATGTGCGTGTGATTGTGCGTGTGCGTTTGCATGTGCGTGTGCGTGTGCGTGCGTGCTATTCCGACAGAATGGCGGTGCAGATTAGCTTTTCTCAACTGAGGGATTTAGTGTGATTTGATGCAAGGTACTTCTGCTCAGGTACTGCATGTACTGTATACTGTGATGGGTGCATGTACACATTGGGCATGCCTTCATAACAAGCACACGTGAATTCACAGTGCACATACACCCTTTATGTTATTACAATAGCTTTATGTTGTTATATTCCATTCCTGTGGGCCATACATCTTCTATGGCAGGCAACAGGAAGTTCAAGTTCAAGTTCAGTTTATTGTCATTCATTCCCATTCAAGTGCAAACCGTGTCTGTAGACTGTAGAATAGCTTAAGTAGTGTGGATGTCTTTACACAGTATGAATAAATAAGTGGACTTCTCTGGGACTAAGGGGATGAGAGGTTTGGCTAATGCCATTAATTATAGAATGTATCTAACCATTTAGGAGGAAATACTCAAAATCCTACTTGTTGCTTGGGTGACATGTTAGGTTTCTTGTCTCTCCTTCTGTGATTTTATCAGCCCCTATGTACAGTACTGTAAGTCTTGTCTTTTCGAGAGGTCAGTTTTTTTCAGTTTGCTTATTAGCTGCATCTTTGTTATTGCCCATTTCACATCTGTTCATAAAATGTTAGTTAACACTAAACATAAGGTAGATAAGTAATAAAAAAAGAAGTAGGTAAGTAAATAAATGCAATTATTTGACAGTAGGCTTGGTCTGCCACATACAGTATAAAAAAACCCTGCCCAAAACTGGAGGTTTAAAATATTGTCTGGTTATAACACTATGCCTTCTTGGAAGTCTAATAAGACATCTAATTAGCACATTAAATTGAATTTCATTCAGAAAGCACTTGCTTGTCTTAGGTTTAACCCTCAGAACACCAGAACTTACTGGCAGGATTTGGTGTTCTGAGGGCAGGTCCAAGTGGTTTTATTATCTGTCACGCTGTCGTCCCGCGGTGGGGCCGTGTCCCGGCTCTCGCGCGCCGTCCCCGGAGTACTGATAGCCGATCTGCGACAGGTGGCAATCAGGGCCTCCCACACCTGTTCCTCGTTCCATGACTACTCCCCTGTCTTTATATACTGTTCTGTTGTTTGTGCCCATTGCGGGTTATTGTATGTACCAAGCTAAGTTGTGTTTCTTGTATTGTCATTAAATGTTTTTCAGTTACGTATCCCTGTTCTCACGCTAGTTTGTTACATTATCTAAGAAAGAGTTAAGTCTTTGCTTACAAATGGTTTTCACCAGGTTAAATAATAACGCTGGCACTGTAATTATATTAAAACCATATTTATCTCTCCCACTCTAAGTAAACTGAGCGAGACTCACTCACATAGCCACACCATTTGGAGACAGCAGTAGGAGACATGCTTCGTTCTTTCTGTGCCCACACATAGCCAACCTGCCAACTGCCCATACGACCTGGCCACTTTCCTGGCCCAGAGCGCGGGCAGGAGCAGGACTACTGGCACTGTCATGCTGCTAAGAGCAGGGAGAGCGTAAAGCCCACATCCTAATACACTGACACACACACACGTCCTTAACACAGGCAGCGTGTGGCGCAGGAGGGCACCACACACACTGGAATCCCAAATGCACAGCTAATTGGTGGAACATGAAGAAGCCAAGCGATAGGAAACATAGGTTAATTAGCGCTAACGCAACCGGATCTTGATAGCTTTATTTTTCACTTGTCTTTTCTGACAGCAGATAGACCTGCATGTCCGTCAGCCTCATGATGCTGTCAGTCTCTATATAGATCTGACTGTTTGTTTTCCACTCTCTCGCTGCCATTCTTTCTTCAGATGAACTGTCACATCCCCTACACAGAGCATCAATCCACTCTCCGCAATCTGCCCCAAAGTTAGTGATGCCAAATCCATGACGGCCTCACTCAATCCACATTTTCCACCCAACAGAATTTGAGGACACATAAACCAAACCTTGCTTGGATATGCACATTCACACACAGACTCATCAATCAGGCCTTGTGGGAGCCGCTGTGCTCCAGATTGGTTTTTAGCTTTCCAGTGAATTGATTGAGAAAAAGAAACTTAAAGTAATGTGTTTGCCAATAAGTTGCCACAGTGGCTGGATTTGAAATGGCATTAGGCATCCTGACTGCCTCCATCTGCGTTTACTAAAGGGGAATTTGCTGCTATTTCGTCGCAGTCCTGCCATTCCTGTAAGGCACACAAACGATCAAAGTGCATTAAAGTGCCCTTGAATATTACCTCATCTAGACCTTTGGAAATGTGATATGCAAGGTGGCGGAGGAAGAACATTTGTGGGGTGAAGGCAACAGCGAGAGAATAAGGTTGCAATTCAAATGCTTCAGTCTGGCAATAAATTTGGTTACTTACACCTGGGTAAAGTATTTGTGATAAATACAGCTATTCACACCAAACAATCCGTTTATTTTTCCAACTTATTTTAAGTTGCATAACCGTTTTCCCCTTTTTTCTGCTATTTATACCATAGCAGTAAAACATACAGCACCTGAATAGATTCAAGATAAGTCAATAACCATGGTTACAATGAGTTTATGAAGGGGGGTGGGGGGGGGTTCCTCTCCACTTGGCACAGCTCCCATGAGGAAGGTTACCTCTTCAAACACACCAAACACAATAGTCTAAGAATAACAGTGAAGAACATACTTACACCATAAAAGAGGTAAAGCATAGTGTGAGGCTAACTAACAGCATTTCACCAGTCGGTATTACATGTATTGCCAACATGCATATGTCAATTTATTTATCTGTTTTTTTTGTTTAATTTCTTGTAAGAGGAAGGTTTGTAATTCTTTCCACGCTTCTTACAGTTCAGAACATAATAAAGTTAAAGTGCCTTCATGCACTCATCTTGAGTAACTTTGTGTAAGGTATTAACCTCAATAGCTTACACAAAGTTACACAAGATGAGTGCATGAAGGCACAAGCTTAAGTAATACCATAGGGCCATAAAGCATCTGTGCACCTGCTGTGTCTGTCGTTTATTGGAATTTAGCAAGCAAACCCAAATACCTACAAAACAAGGCAATGCATATAAGCACACCTACATTCTGCTTTAAACAGATGTTCTATCAAACTACATCAAAGAATCATCTGCAGCCACTTTAACAGCTAAATATCACAGTTGCCTCAGTGTTGTGAGGTTAACTGTAAAGAATGGCAGTGTATAAGTGCATATTTGCTTTCTAAATAATGTTGATGGAGGAAGAGTGTAAAGGGGACATTCCTGATTGCTTATTGATCATTGGTCAAGGGTCAGCCAAGGCAAGTCAAAGTGTCAAATAGCATGCTGCTTCCAGCCGTAAGGCAACCTTACCCTTTTAATCACATTACTGAATATGTCTGTCATTGCTCTGCTGCAATCACAAGAAAAAACTGTTATGACTCAGCTGTTTTCAAAAGAATAATTACAATAGAATAAGAATTAGAGTGTGTACAGTATTACAACATATGGGGATGTCTAGTATTATAACAAATATGCAATATTTGTTTGCACTGTATTTATTGAAATTGAGTTTACCCATGACAACAATTATATTCACCTTTGAAGCTCATAGTAAGAACAGAACCAGCCTTACTGTGATCCTATATCCTCAGATTTGCAACAAAGGTGCTTTCATCATAGAGGAAGAAGTGATAAGCGGCCGAAATGGGTTCGAAATGGGTTACCTCAGGAAGGTGGCTGGCATCTCCCTTAGAGATAGGGTGAGAAGCTCAGCTATCCATGAGGAACTCACGGATAGAGCCGCTACTCCTTCACGTCGAAAGGAGCCAGTTGAGGTGGCACGGGCATTTGGTATGGATGCCCCCTGGGCGCCTCCCTTGGGAGGTGTTCCAGGCATGTCAGGCTGGGAGGAGGCCTCAGGGAAGACCCAGGACTAGGTGGAGAGATTATATCTCCACACTGGCCTGAAAACGCCTCAGTATCCTAATGTGAGCTAATGTGGCTCAGGAAACGGAGGTTTGGGGTTCCCTGCTGGAGCTGCTGCCCCCGCGACCCGACTCCAGCGGATGAAGATGGATGGATGGATGGATGGATGGATGGATGTCTAAGTTCTTATGTTATGTTCGTCATGTGAAGAAGGATTTCAGGAACATAAAAAACTGTACAACTTTCTTAGCGTTCTTACATTACCAAGCTGTGTAAATTATTCTTTAGCATTCCCAGCATGACTTTTTGGTTCTCTTACATTCAGGCCCTAAAGCCTAGCTTATAATATGCCTCAGATCGCCCTGTCTTTCATGTGGATGCACCCCACACTTTAACATTTCCTAACTGCATTTAAAGGTTTCTATTAATAGTGGATGGGAAATATTTTTGAACCTGGGACTGAATGCTTTCTGTTGCTATGGTTAGTAATATTCCAAAATGTCAGAGGTCAGTGGCAATAAATGTTAAGGGGAAGGGAATTTTTGCATTATTGACTTTATTTTTGCATGTGAGCAGGTGCATTGACACAATGCTTTCTTGAGGCAGTCGAAAGCTTTTGACCAACAAAAACCTAGTACAATATGAAGTCAGTGGCACAGTGTTTGACTGTTATTTTAACTGTGCATTATCAAGATAGTAGCACTGGTTACACACACAGGATATAGTGCACAAACATCCATCCATCGTCTTGACCGCTTGCCCCTAGCTGCTCCCAGGCCAGCTGGGAGATATAATCCCTCCAGCGTGTCCTATGTCTGCCACGGGGTCTCTTCCCAGTTGGTCGTGCCTAATGCACATCAAGTGGGAGGCGGCCAGGGAGCATCCCAAACAGGTGCCCAAAACACCTCAATTGGCTCCTCTCAATATGGAAGAGCAGCAGTGCACACAAGCATGCAAAAAATTAAGAATAAAAAGAGTACAATGTGAAAGACTATTGTGTGGTGTAGCTTGATCGCTTTCACTTGGCGAAAGAGAAGATGAGCCATTTCCTCTGCAGAGAAGCGCTCTTCCTTAACAACTTGACAAATCCGCAGTTGTAATAGCAATCCGCCAAGGTGCAAATGAACCTGGATTTTTAATGGGAATCAGAGATGACACTCTGATTGGTGTATTGTATGTTATGCCCAAAACACACCCATGAAGGAAGTAGGTATACCTAAATTCCTTGGGAACCTTTCCTTGTGAGCTTTAGACCGTATATAGGGTACAAAATCTGTAAAGTATAGAGCATATATCTAACATGTCTTTCTGCTTAATATGCCAGTATGTCTGTAACAAATGTTATTAAAAATAAAATGAAAGTTATAAGATTGCTGCTGCTGTGTTTATTATATTTATCTTACTGTAGGCCTGTAGCTCTTTCAGTGACTGTGCACCAAACATATAACAAAATAATATATTTTTGCATACCACATTGCAAGTTGGATAGCACAAAAATGAATGGGTTATTTGATGTAAGCATCCTTGTCCAAGATGATAAATAATCTCTAGGCTATCTGCTTCTTAAAACATGTAATTGTACTCAATGTAAGTCGATTTAGAAGTCTACTTTACATTCAAGCAGCAAGCGGTCTTAATCATTCAAACCAGATGATGACTCAAGAAAAATGTCAGACACATCAGCGTTCTATGTTGTTTGTTTGTAAATATCTTCCTTACAGTAGTAGCTTGTTTTATTCAGTGTGGTATGTTCCGGAATTGTACTGCTGCCAGAAAAATGTGAGTTGACAAATGCGAAGGGAAGACCCAGCGTGAGGTCACGGCGAGGTAGTGAGCTACCTCTCACTGAGTAAATAAATAAGCCATGGTGTTGTCGGTGGTGCCGAATATTCATCATGATAATAGCCGCCTTGGGATTGGTTAACTGTTCCAAGGAAACATCAAGGTCAGACTGTGGGCTCCACTAACGTAATAAACTTTAGCAAAGGGCTGATTTACATGCGTTATATAAAACCTGAGGAAATATATGTACTATTATTATGTTTCAATAGATATTTATTTAGTTATCTTAATTTGTGATAATCTATTTTATGTTATTTTTAGTATTTTGTGATTATTTGCTTATTTAGGAATATTTGGTTTTAGATAATATACAGTATATACCTACTGTATGACGTAAACCAGTATTACGATACATATATCATACTAATCTAATTTCTTCAAAGAGCAACACTATTTTCAATATACAATAATGTATGTTGAGGAAATGTTAGTTACATTCTCTGTAAAGAGACAGGAGTACAACCCATTTTTTCCCAGCACAGGCTCTAAGCAATTCATACAGAAAGCATTATTGCATGTGACATATTCATTTTATATAAGCTAGCATCATCAAATAGATTTCTGTAAGACATACAAACACATTTGTTAACAACAATTATAATTATATTCATTATATGTATTTGTATTTCTTTTCCAATAGATGACAGGACATACCTTTGTTGAAATACAGAATAAGTGGTAATATACTGTATAATGTAGGTCTGTCTGACTACAGCATTGTATTATACCTATATATATAGACAGTTTGTCTGTCGAAGCTTTTATTTACTAATAAACCTTATGCCCCATCTTCATTTTGAAAAATGTTCTCTATACCAGCCAGCACCTCTGCGTATTCTCTTTTTCGTGTTTGACTACAGCATTGTGGCTGATTATAAGATAATAACAGGTTAGGATTTTTAAAGGACATCTGAAACAGGGCAATTATTATTGTTTCATTGGCCTTGCATCCTTGGAGTCACATAAGATGTTATCACTCAAGGCATGTATAATCTAATTTATTACAGTTAATTTGGCATGTTCAGGACAGAGAATAATTTAAGCAGAGCCATGCCATGTTGGATGTGTGAAAAAGACATTCTAATAATAACCTAAGCTTATTTAACCTATGCTTTAGTTAAGCAATTTCAAATGGAATATTTCCGATAGATGTGCGAGGATTGTGTGTATTGTAAGCTCATATATATATATATATATATATATATAAAAAAAGCTTTAATATTATCAAAAAACAGCAATTAAACATAAACATTGGGTCTGAATCGATGGTCCCATACTGCTTCCAGCTTGACACAAAGTATATGTTGTGTACTCTATTGCTATATAGTTAAAGTTTGAAAAGTCATCATTTTCAGATAGTTGTTTGTGTAGTTTTACAAATAACTGCAATAATTAATGAAACATTGTAATATGTTGCCTTTTAAAGATGGCAATGCATTGTGGCCCTTCATGCACTCCAGCTAGGGTAGTGCATGCCTTGAGTAATTAGTGTGGTTCCATAGTAATTGCATTATACATTTTCTCCACCTCTCCTCTCTCTTAAATTTCATAGAAGTGGAAATTTCATCATAACCTTTAACCTTGTACATTATTCAGGTGAAGAGAAAACCTAATATTTCTCTCACCATATAGCCCAGGGCCTGGGTTTTTAGCATGAGCTGAAACCTTTGGAAGGCTCCAGGGATCCAGCAGCGGATTTATTACCCCTCACACACCCTCTTGGCTTCTTGAGAAATAACTCCCTATGGAATAAATGTTAAACACTGAGGGCTTCACATTTTGTTATAAAACTAAATTAACCTGCATACCCTAAAGCTCTCTTCCTTACCTCGCACTAAAAAAAAGAGTATAAAGTGCAAAAGCAAAATATGAGCTTTTATGAAAGATGCTGTGAATGAGAGAGGGCTTTGAATGCTTAAATGTGTTATTCAACTTAGATGCTGGACTTGAATACATTTGACATTATCATTTCAGCAGAGTTGAAAATAGTGAAACTAGTTGCGTATACTTCACCAAGGTATGTTGAACAGTAAATTGTGTTCATTAATGGTACGGCATGGAAATCCTTGAACAAAGGCCCTACCACTTATTTTGTTTAGACTAAAATACAATTAGCCTATAGACAATTACATTATACTAGATGGATATTAACTATCTAAATTATGTAACTCCTTCCTGTCTGCACAATAAAAGCCTCAGAAGGATGTTTACAATACCAACCCCCCCTTTTCCCCGAACACACACACACATACACTATCACCATCAGTGAAGCTTGAGTTTCTCAATGAAGCACGTATATTAACTAGACATAGGTAAGGCTGCTCAACAGACCCTGTGCTGTGCTTGTTTCTTTGATTTGCCCACGCTGACCTTTACTTCACATTTTTACCAACTTGCACAGCTACCTTGATGTGTAAACTGTTCAGGCTTGATATGAGGTACGGCTGGTCTGGATATAAATGAAGCAGGTTGTGTTTGACATTAGCGTCTGTGTGATTGTGAAAAACAATCAGAATGGCCAAAGACTTCCTGAAAACAAACTACATTTCAACATTTCGGTTGAGAATGTAACTTTGTAGGTAATGTTTCCTTTATTAAATGTGTTATCTATATTTTAAACATTAATATAACAGCAAACAACAATTTTCTATGTAAAGATATAGTAGAGTAATTGCATGGTAAATGGTAAATGGACTGCATTTATATAGCGCTTTTCTAACCTTCCGGCCACTCAAAGCACTGTACATACAGTATTGCCTCACACTCACCCATTCACACATCAATGGCAATTGCTGCCATGCAAGGCGCGACCAGCCACTGACAGCAGTTAGGGGTTAGGCATCTTTGCATCCTGAACAGAGAATGACATACTTTTCTGTGTTATAATCCAAAGTTTATCTGTTCTTTGTTTACACTGCCGGGCCAATGTAAAACAGTTTTTACTGCATTTGCAAATACTATTTTCAGTGCATTGTATTGTATTAATAATAGAGAGCTGAAGTAGTTTCTGCGTTATGGGACCTTAGTTTGTAAAAATATGTATGGTAGTCAACGGCGAGAATAAAATTATTTTTAGATACTGTTTGCTTTGTGATACGAAGTACACATATTTTGACTGAAAGAAAATTATTCGAGTCATAACATTTTCAGTTTGTTGTGCATTTGTTGAAGTATAAGACTGTGAAAATATGTAATTACGACTACAAACCCCGTGGCGCAACATTTTCGCGCCACAATAGGGGTTATGCGCAACTTATTTGCGCATTCGGTAAAACGGGTCTCCGCTTCCGGTTAGGTGCTACAGTATATGAGCTGGAATATGCCTTATTTTATTCAAGATGCCTCCAATAACTACTAAAAATAATAGATACTATTGTCCATCGAATTGTGACAATATTAATTAAACGATTAAAAAACGTTTGCACACAAAAAAAAAGATTCTATCAACATACGATCTGAGCAGGGAGTATATTCTCTACTGCGGGTCTGTTTCCATAATGATCAGCACACTATCCTCACACACGTCGACAAGTTCGATTTCGGGATAAAAAGCAAAAGGCAAGCTGCGTTATGCTGAAGATTATAACCTACAGGATCCATGTTGGCAACACAGGATCGCATAGGCTACTAGCTAGCGGCTAGCGCAAGCATCCATCTTTAGCCGACACACAGTTCACTGGCTATAGACAATGGAGTAACATAGCTCATTGCCTGATCAAGCTGTTAAATCATCGGAATAGACTGTCAACAGACTAATTACTGGTTGAACAAATAATGGAAATATATAAATAAATGTTGGCTAGATATTACCAAATGATTGTCTGCAGTGTGGCAGACCCAAAGTAATAAACCGAAGTAAATAAGCTAATGTACAAACATTGTCCTGATCTGCTGTACAATAAAATGTTTGTGTTTCTTAGTTGTGGCATCTGTCATTCGTATTTCTTTTAAATAAATAAGACCACTTGTACAGCTACAGGAGTAATATACTAAAGCCACCAAAGCGTTTTTTTTTCTCACGCCAGCGTTATTTTTCAATTGATTCCAATGGGAGCTCCGCGTTTTTCCAGGCTTCTAAAAACACCAGGAGGGTGGTGTGGCGCTGAGCATTTTTTCCACGCCGAACGCCGGGCGCTGAGCGTTTTTTCAAGTCAAGTCAAGTCATTTTATTTGTAAAGCGCGTTTAAAAACAGCAAATGCTGACCAAAGTGCTGTAGACATCAATGCAATACAATTAATAAATAAAATAAAATAAAACAATAAAATACAATACACAACAAACAAGACAGTTTTAGCATAGTGTCCCAGAACTTACTTGCTAAAAAGTACAAATGTGTCTTTATAAGAGACTTAAATGTCTCAATGGTGGAAGACGGTCTAATAGAAAAAGGAAGCTCGTTCCACAGTGTTGGGGCCACAAAAGAAAATGCACGATCACCCTTAGTTCTAAAACGCGACTGTGGAACAGATAATAAAAACTGGTTGGACGAGCGTTTTTTCAAGTTGAAAAATGTTTACCAACTTTGGATAAAACGCCGCGCCCATCACTGTCACCATTTCCCCGGCCGTGTAATCACAGCGGTGAAGGGGCGGGACAAATACTACGAGCAACCGTCACATCCTACTTCTTGCACACAACGACAGCAACACTTGATATCACAGTTGTGATTATCTCCGGCATTCGGCCGCATAGACACTCGTCTATTTTAAATACAACTTTAATATTGTTGGTTGATGATCATCAGGTATCGGTCAGAATGATTTACCAAAAAAAAATACCATTAGATTATGTTATCTGAGTACCCAAAAGTGAATATTACACTGTCATGCTACATACTACTTGGTTTTATTTATTAGTATCTGGTCACATTAGCTGTAACATCTTTCAGCATGGGTCTTAATTTCAGAGTGATTCATAGTTAATGGCTCATCAAGCAGTGTCACCACTTTCACCATAAGCGGAAGCAATGAGAGCTGTTTTCCTGTTTGGTCATGTGACGTTCGGCATAACCCCTATCCTCAAGCCGAAGAGCATTGTTTTGCTGACGTGTGTTGTTGTGTCTTGTTGCATTTCTTGACCAGGTCCCAGTTGAATGGCATATTAAAGCTCCAATCTGTCCTCTCTCAACAAAGGAAAACCTAAAGTCATTATTCAGTAATGTCATTCTTTCATTCTCTATCTCTCCAAAAATTAAACTTTTGATTGTAAACTATGTCACATCGAATGTTGTTTGATTACAATAACAATATACTGTATTATGTTTCATTATTCAGAGGAGAACATGCATGTACTGTACATACTTGCTGTGTATCCAACTAATAGTACTGTATTTGTTAATATTGTCACGCTGCAGTCCCGGGGCGGGGCAGTGCCCGCCGCTCCTGCGCGCTCTCGCACGCGCTCCCCGGAGTACTGACAGCTGATCT
>JAODUH010000018.1:1993132-2011901 GCA_027564835.1 Typhlichthys subterraneus
TGCTGCCTGCAACATCCTCCAGCATGACCGGTTTGGCGGTGGGTCAGTAATGGTGTGGGGTGGCATTTCTTTGGGGGACCGCACAGCCCTCGATGTGCTCGCCAGAGGTAGCCTGACTGCCATTAGGTACCGAGATGAGATCCTCATCCACCTGTTCCCCATACCTGAATCTGATTGAGCACATCTGGGACATCATGTCTCACTCCATCCACCAACGCCACGTTGCACCACAGACTGTCCAGAAGTTGGTGGATGCTTTAGTCCAGGTCTGGGAGGACATCCCTCAGGAGACCATCCGTCACCTCATCAAGAGCATGATCAGGCGTTGTAGGGAGGTCATACGGGCACGTGGAGACCACACACACTACTGAGCCTCATTTTGACTTGTTTTAAGGACATTACATCAAAGTTGGATCATGGTTTTCCACTTAGATTTTGAGTGTGACTCTATCTCCAGACCTCCAAGGGATGATACATTTGATTTCCATTGATAAATTTTGTGATTTTGTTGTCAGCACATTCAACTATGTAAAGACGAAAGTATTTCAAACGATTAGTTCATTCATTCAGATCTAGGATGTGTTATCTTAGTGTTCCCTTTAATTTTTTGAGCAGTGTAGATCAAATGGTCAGTGTTGTTTATGGTTGTTCATATCTTTTTATGCTATTAAAAAAATGCTTGTAACAGCTTTCAATATAATATATACATTTTCAGTATTGTTTATGGTTGCTCATATACATATATGTTATTAAAATAATTGTTTCAAAGCTTGTAACTCATACCGTATCACTATAAAGTACAAATAGTTTGTGATTCAAAAATATAAATAAAAAAAAACAGTGCACCATGAGTAAGATAAAAGGAGAGGTAGGAAACAGAGACAGGGACAAAGACGAAAGACAGCCAGAGATCGATGGCCTAATTTGTTGGCTGGTTCAAAAGCTAGACACTTCAAGCAAGCTCATGTGAATATAATGTGAAAAAGCTGAGACTGTATATGCATTTAACCACAGGATATAGGAAGGAAGAGAAGACCTTCCAGGATGAAAGGCAGCCAAGCCAGATTTAACATGTAGATACATAATACCTTACACAGGAAGTGGATTTATGAACTCTAAACCACCGTATATTGACTGATGAAAATCTGCACATCTTCATGTCCACTATATTATCATCTTTTTGTTTGTGCTTGTGGGACGTTATAGTACAATCCCTTGAAATAATCAGCACTTTCTTCCTTGAATGGGGGTTGGGGTTATCGCTTCATTGTGCATCCTCCTTCTTTGGTGTTTGGTTGAAAGGCCCACGACACCTCCACAGGGCTCAACAGCGACACTTTGTGTCCCAGGTGCGCCCCATTTTACCCCTCTTAAGTCATTTTGTAGTCTTTTCGTTTTAGCCACAACCAGTTGCTCCTTCGATCGGCAGCCTGACAGCAGCTTGAGGGTTTGTCTGATTCCCAAGCCCTTCAGCATCCGGGTTGTTTATGTGGCTAGTGGGGACCAGGTTGTTCTATTCATTTAAACTGTAGAGGTCAACTACGACACTCCCAATTAGAGGCAGGAGCCCTCTTTATCAATTTAGATCATACAGGTACTTTTAGTCTATGTCTAAGTCTAAGCTATATAAAAGCAGCACCATTTTAAGTCAAGGCTTGGGTGTAGGAAAATCAAATGACCATGAAACCCAAGATTTACAAATAAGGGGTTTATTCACTATAAAAGGACATAATGTAAATGCAGTCACAGATGCATAAATATAACCAAGATGAGAAAATAAATGGACTCAAAGAAACAATAAACACAATATTTACATAAAACCCATCATAAATCACATCCACGATCACTGTCCTTACCCCTTGATAAAACACAATGCAAAGACTGACAACTAAGAGATCTCTCTAGCAGAGGGCTGGACAACAATAAAACTGGCGCGACTTAGTTACTGACCCAAGGTTAAAATCATACGCACAAGTGTTGACATAGTACTACATCAGCATATTATATACAAGCTGTTCCGCAACTCCTCCAGTGTTCACCACACAGTGCCAAGTCCAAAAACCTTCCCTGCCACAGGTAGAGACAACTGCCTTCATCCTGTATTCACACCTGAAACAAATCAAATGAGTCAAATGAGTCAAGGGCACTGATTGGTTGTTAACAAAAACACATTACATGAAAAGAAACATCTATATAAATAATGCAGACTCATTACACACACCAAATCAATTCACAACAGAAATTAAAAATAAAGAAATTATATTAAAACTAAAATATAACTGAACCTTCTCAGGCCCATACAGCTATAAACCCTCTTCAACCAACGTCTATGGGGATCAACTGTGTTTGCCATTCCCGTTGTACTGCTTCGGCTGCTAATTCTGAATACTTCTACTTTTTCCGTTCATATGCTTCACCAACTGCAGCTTCCCATGGCACAGTTAATTCTACATTTATCAGGGACTGTTGCGAGGCTGACCACAGGATTAGATCAGGCCTGAGAGTAGTTGTTATTATCTCAGGCAAGACGACGAGGGTGTATCTTAGCGTTGCTGGGGTTTGGCAGTGAGGATAGGATGGGTTGGTGTGGGTAAAACATCATAGGCTCCAATGATAAAGCTGAGTCTTCCAGGTTAGTTTAGGGTGCTCCAGGTTTTCCCAGGTATTCCGTTGCCCCTGCTTGGACTGCGAAACTGCCATTGTGCATCTCTCTGTCTCCTCTTGTTGCCGGATCTCATCTACTACCAGCTTTCTTCTCTGGGCGGCTGTGGCCTTCTTCTATGTGGGTCGACTTGTCTCGAGTCCAAATCCCCCTCTGCTCTGCTGCACTTGTCCTACAACGTCTCCATGTCTTGCTTTACGGCCTCAGCTGGGGTCCACTTCCTTCCAATTTTCAGTCTTGGAGCCGCCGCTTGTATCACTGCGTCTTGCGTTTCGTTGAGGGTCATGTTCAGCCTCACTTTGGTGCATTTTTACTCTTCGTGAGACTAGAGACAGGCAGTTCCAGAACACCGTTCCTATACAAGACAATTTTGCTGAGGCAACACTGAAGTCCAATGGGGACCTCGTAGACTGTTAGAGGCCACATTAGTCGAGGGAGCAATCCAAATTGCAAGCACCATAGTTTCTAGAGTTTCATAGAGTCTTGTCCATGCTCACAAGGACTTTCGTGGTATCTTCCTTCAGTTGGTCAATCTGTTCAAAGTCCTTGAGGCTTGCGTTGTACCATCGCCCTAAACTCTTGACTGGAATCTCCACCACTGTCGGGATTGGTATTTCATTTGAAATCTCTGAGCTACGAGTTTCCACCTGACGATGGATATGCCTCTGGATTTGCTAGGTTTAAACTTCATCCGTGTATACATTCATTAACTGACTTGCCCTGTGCGCAGGCACATAATCTTTGCTGCAAAAATGTGTCATTGTCTTTGTCTATTTTTTTGTTTATAAAGTTTGTTAGTATGGTTCTTTAGTTAGCTTGTTCACTGTTGGTGTTCTGATTGATTTTTAAAACCTCTCTGCATGCTTTATTTGTTGCCAATGTCTGTATATTGTTCTCTGTGGAAAGTAAATGTGCTGAAAATAATTAGATTTCCTTTGAGTATTTTTGTTCAGGAGACAGGAAGAATTGATAGTCAATAATTGAAAAGGGAGAGATAAAGTGTTGTTGTGAGATGGTAGGGGGCATAATATTTTGCATTATTCTGCAATCATAAATTCTTGTAAAGTCTGTCAGGTATTTGGATATTGCCTTCCTCTTCTGTCCATCTGTCAGCCCCTCCTACTTCCCTTCATCCACAAGCAGCTCCCTCACTATCTTCCCCTGTACAACACACCCACACACATGCACACGCACGTGCACATACACTAGCTGTTGCACTCTTATCTCTGTTCCCAGACAAGGCTCACTATTTAAGCTGTCATTATAACCACTTTGAAAAGCCTAACTTCACACAGTGAATAACGACAGACACGCTCTGCCCAATCACACAACACATTCTTCTCATCTAATATAAGTGTGTCATATATCATGGTAGGAATGCTAAGGAGTTGGCTCTTATGTCCTGGAAGGACTGAAGGTAATGCAGAGAGTATGTTTATTACTAAATAGTATGGCAATTTTACTGAATGTGTTAAAAGTGATCCCCAAATTGGCTATTTTACTGGGAGGATAAGTGACGAAGGAGGCATTACAATCCAGATAGAGGCCAACATCTAACACATTTCTCTTCTTGAGAAGAAATGACATGTTTCAAATTAAAATGTTGGAATTAAAGAAGCAACAGTTTGGTTTACAGAGGTTCTAACAAAAGTTAAATTCTGCTAAAAGAATCAGCTTGACTTATTTGTTTTGATTACAGTAAATTAGACTGTTAAACAATTGTTTATTCTTGTGTAAATGTTAATAGTATTCTCCATGTCGCCTTCAATGCTAATAAAGCATACAAACAAATAGTGTTACATTCAGATTATGCTAATGTAACAACTTTGATGATGTTGACATTACATTAATCAATACTAATTGTCTATTAATCATACAATTAATATAGTATAATTATTAATTGGTGTATGATTATTTAATATATTAATTATTGAATGCTATAAATCACTGTCCTCCTTATGTCATACAACTAGTCATATTACAGTGCAGAAATTAACTAGTTATGCTTGCTGGTGTATTACATTCCTCAATGGGAAAATAAACCCACTCTCTTTTTCCCACCTCCAATACACTTTATGGAGCAACTTTTGATGGTATGTTGTAGATAAGACATTTAAAATTATTTATATATGGCCATATGTCATATTAAAAACATAATGTCAAACAGAAAAGAGCTAATTACAAATCCAAAATGATTTATTACAAAACAAAGGCATATGGTATATTCAGTGTAGAGTTCACAGTTGACCTGAGAGCTTTGATGAAGTCTCGCTGGGCCAGACTAGTCAGTGTAGTGCTTCTATCAGCTACTGGTTCTTCAGGTTTTGTGCCTTTCCCACCAGGGGATGCTCTAGCAATGGTCACTCAACTCTCTAAACCTCTGCATAATCTGAGCACCCTGATTATTTTGACTTGTTTGGAACACGTGAAACAGTTGTTGGATGTAAGGATACAGGGTTGGATGCGTTACAGTATTGAATACAGCAGGACACATAATACAGCTGCTTTTGGAATTATTCTGTGGCAGGCTAATTGACATGCATGTATTAATGCATACTGGTTTACAGTAGGCGTACTGTAATAAGGCTTTTTGTTAGCGTTATAATAATTATCTTATGTGCTGTTTTTTATTTTGCAGTTTGAATCGCTTGTCTGATATTAAATTTCTTCACAAGGCATTGGATTAAATAAAACGTTTTTTAACTCAGTTTACTGTCACACACAAATTTAATAAAAAATGTGAAACTTTCCTGGCCCTGCTAGATGCAGCCTATATCTTATCACATAAACTTACACACACACAGTATATAGCACTTTATACATCATCTCTGGGCATATTGTAACATGTGTACTGTAGCATCTATCTATCTTTCATAGGACAATGCAAATGATGTGTGGTCTCACCCATTAGTTTTGTATAAATTATAATGAATAATAAACAATTATTCATTACCTTTCAGGCTTCAAGCGTGTATAATGGGTACAGTAATTACCTTTGACTGATTTTATTCTTACCATAGAGTTCAACAGTTTGCCGAAATACAGCTTTATGTCTACACCCGCTGGTTTCAAAGGCAAACTGGTATTCTGCCAGGCGGAGCTGCCACTCAGTAGTAGCCCACACCAGTAAACACTTCTAATCAGTGACGCCCCGTCATTGACCTGCATTGAACCCCGGCATAACAAAGACACTTCCTTCACGGTTGTTCACGCGAAGCTATTGATCCCAGCAAACAACCCATCTGGGGTGCGTTGCAGCCACTGAGTACCACCTTCGCAACTCCTCTATCAACTGCCCTCCCCGCTCCCTTTTCACTGCAATACAAACACACCTACGTTTACCTTCGATGAGCGGAGCCATAACAGCTCACTAAGTGTTTGTTCAAGCAGAAGGCAAAGAGTGGGAGGGAGGGAGGCTAAGGAAATGATAAATCACAAGCAAGGACTATTTGAAGTTGACAGTATTACATCCTTGGACTGTTCTTCAGTAGGCAAGGTTAGGCTGTCTATCGGTGGGTTGCGGCTCCCTGTGAGCCCGCAGGAAAGGCAAAATTAGGCAATTACAGGCAAATAAATCTTGTATCCCCTGACAGCAGCTTTCAGAGCCTGTGTGTAAAATGGTGTTAGGATTCAGACAGAGTGCCTCTGTGCACCAGAATTTATTGGTGTGTGATGTACTCCACACAGTATGAAGAAATGGCGCCTGCTTCACTGTAACAGAAGCGCTATGAAATACCTGACTATTTTTATCGTACTTATCTAGATTTTGGACATGCACATATGTGCCCAATTAAATGTATCGATGTGCAGAAGGCCCATTGTTCATTCTGTGGAGTGCAGCAGCATATTTTACACATGATAATGTAGGCCATTAGACAGTATTACAATGCAATGCTGCATTACATCACAGCTTGCACCAGGAGCTAGCTCTTTGTGGAAAGGGATTTGAAAAAGGGTGGTGGTGGTAGGTTGCAATTCTTGGCCACCAGAGGGTAGTGTTGAGTGGCAACAATGGCTTCTGTAAACAACAACAGTGATACATGAGTCCATCGTGGAAGTGCCCAGTCAAGTCAAGTATATATATTTAGTCCGTAATCACATGACATTCTCTTTCACATGGAAATAAATGACACTGCTTTCACCTGCTTCTCCCCACAGGCAAGAAAAAACTTCATAAATACTGCATGGGTGCCAAAATCTGCAGTTCCTCTAGTGGCCACTTGAGGCTGACTGCAAATGTGAGTCAACTATCATAGACTCCCATGTTAAAATCCATCTTTACAGCAAAAATAAAATGTCTGTATTAGTCTTCCTGTTTGTGACAACTGGACGGGGGGTGTATTTCTACATTACTCATCAGTTAAGAATATATAAAGCCACACATGTATCCCATTATAATGGATAGCAGGGACTTACAGGCAGAGTCAGGTACTATAAAGATGACAACACCATAGCCACCAGAGCAAGCACAGCTGAAGCTTCAAACACATTCTGAATGAAAAATGAAACATCTCAATGAAGATACGTGAAACGTGAAAACTTATTTTTAACGCTTTATTGGGTGCATCATTTGCAACAATTAGCTGTAATCAGTTCAACAAGAAGCAATCTGTTCATAACAGTTAGTGGCACATGGATTGGTTGTCCTTTAATCATATGCTCTTTGCATAGGGAATAAAGGGTTTCTTACAAATACTTAACTCCATAGTTGCTCATTTGCATTTGGATGGTGAAATTGATATTCTGAAGTTGTGCAGTCAGCCAAAGAATATTAGCCTTACTTTATTGGAAGCGTTGCTGAACATTTGTTCAAATATTTGAATGGAAACCTAGCAACAGTGAAATACCTTGGCGAAAACAAAGTGATTTAGAATATTTAATAAGTGGGTCAACTCCATTCAAACTTTAAACAATATGGCTTATTTTCTGCTGGCTCAACAAGCTTGTCCCATCACAAAATATCAATCATTGGTCAACAATTCTCTATAATCATGTAATACGCCATGACATGTTTGGTATTGTGGCAGAAACATAGACTGCTATGTTCACTGAGCTTCATGCATAGTTGCATTCTAGTAATTGTTTTTTCCTATATGATAACACTCTTGGCACAGCTCTCTGCATCTTGTGTTAATACCAGGAATACTTGGCTACATTTATGGATGGTAATACTGCAGTCGTTAGTATTCATGAAGAGACACACCACATCGTGCGCATGTCGCTGAGGAGGGACATGGCTGGCCAAACAGAGGTAAATGCAGAGTAGTTTATTATGTTTGGGAGCCATAAACATTCTGCCCTTGGCTCCTCCATAGCAGACGGACCATGGAGGATTTTACTACTGCCATAAAGTATGTTCATCGCCTGCCTTCGCCTCTGGCCTCACCTCACTCATACACTCACCAGCACATGTTGGCCACCAGCACACAAACAAAAACAACACACATGCACGTCAGTAGATGGACCCACACGCCTGCTCCTCCTGCGTCCAGCTATACAGCTGGGCGTTGATTCCAGCATCAAAATGGTCTATCAATTCAGTTGTTTAGAAATATTGAAATTCTAAAGTGGATGTCTGCAAGATCCACTTTCATTGATTATATATGTATTTTCCTGTAAAATCTGTTGTAGGCAGGGTTATACCGTATACCCACACACACGCACACACACAATATCTGATCATATTGTGTGTAATTTGTATATGAAGAACGTCATATCAGACTGCTGTTAAACATATTCATATAACTTGACACTCAGATGAAATGTCGCAATATTAAGAATATGCTTATATATTTGGGATTTTACATACTGTACTGAACATGCATAATGATGTCTACTGCATGATCAAGGCATTGACATGTAAATCATAAACAAATTACATAGAACATTTTTTTGAATGCACACAATCAGCGCAGTGGTTGCTCCAATGCTTGTGTTCAACCAGCGTAATAGTACAGTAGAGTACAGGCTAATGTGTGTGTGTGTGCGTGTGTGTGTGCGTGTGTGTGTGTGTGTAACATACTGTACAGTAGCCTACAAATAGCCTGGCTCCAGAACTATTGCTCACAGCTCAATTAGTTGTTGCTGAGATTATAGTATGGAATTCCTGCTTTCACAGCCATCCTGCTAGCGATCCAATAAGGGTGGGTTAGTAAGATGACGTTGAATTCGAGCGTGTTTCAAAATGGTGGTAGAACTAGATGTGGTGACCAAAACAGTAGCAACGCTGATTGGTTGAAGGCTGTCCAATAGTTTCAAAATTAAGGTCTACGCCCAGTAGAGGTCTACGCCCAGTAGAAGCTTGGCCTAGACTTTGGTTACACCAGGCTAGCCTATATAACCCTTCTCCTAACCCTTCTGCCTATTTTGATATTCGTCAATTTGATTGGTCGGTGCAAATCCATTCACATTTTCAGGAGAGGCTTAATAGCACACAGCTACTGTATGTTGTCTAACAAAGACAGCACCTTTCTTCTGAGAAGCAGAGAAGAGAGAAATCAAATCAAAGCTTACTTGTTCTTCAAATGTACACATACGTAGTGATATGTATTTTTATATGCTAACATGCTAAATGTTATATAACA
The DNA here is from genome assembly GCA_027564835.1 of Typhlichthys subterraneus. Classification (NCBI taxonomy): domain Eukaryota; kingdom Metazoa; phylum Chordata; class Actinopteri; order Percopsiformes; family Amblyopsidae; genus Typhlichthys; species Typhlichthys subterraneus. The sequence continues at coordinate 2,002,379 of JAODUH010000018.1, forward strand.
GGACTATTTGTAAGTGAAAGTTTCATTGTGATAATTTCATGGAGAAAGGGAAATGAATCATGTATTAAGTAAGTAATTATGTAAAATAAGGAGCACTATGATTTGTCACAGCTAATGCTGTGGATTTATTGCATAGCAAATTAAAAGGCAAATGTAATTTCTTTCTAAGGAAACCTTTCTTCAAGGTCAGTCTAAACATTCTTTCTTCAAGGTCAGTCTAAACATGCAGGATATGTCTAAATACTCCACACTGGTCTGATCTGGTCAGTTCATATAAGCCATATTGACATTACATAGTTATTCATTGGGATCTATCATACGGCTGCCATATTTTTCTTCCTCAAGCCCCTGCTGCTATGCAACATTACAACTATTCTTCGCTCAGAGCCAACTGACACTGTCAGTGCATTCACATCCCACTGGAAGGTGTCCTGTGGCTGCTTGCCATTTATGTCCTGTTTGTAGCAGCTTCTGAGGTCTGAGCTGATGCTTTGTAGAGATGCATTAGGCTTTGAAGCTGTCCAGCTCGTCAGTGTTCTCAGAAGTGATGTCCATGGTGGTGCCTTGGCTTTGGGGCTAACTGCTCAATGCAGAGTGAATGGACAAATGTTAATGCCCGCTCAGTGGAAGAGCATTATGTGTTCTGTGCTGTAACACAATGTATTATATTACTCAAATAAAATGTTACTTTAGCGTGTGAAACATACAATATGCACTACTGTATTGTTTATGTAGTACTATATATTAAATATAGAATAAATTGTGTTTTAAAGTGATGGTAATGTGATTTTATCAAGTTGAAATATCCACAACATCCACCAAATATCCAATTTAAAAAAATGTCAAAACTCGAATATAAATATAATATAATAGTCAGACAATAAAGGTACGGAGTAAGAACTCAGAGCTGAATTTGAGTGATGATAATATATCGTAATGTATTCTTGGAAAGGCAAAGTCTGGCTGCTGGACAGCAACCTCCTACTCCATCTATCAGATGATTTCAAAGAGAGAGGCTAAAGAAGACATATCAATTCCAGCTCCAGTCTCTTCGAGAGCATTCTAGACCACTTGCATAATCCAAACCATCATCTCACACACAGATTGGACCATAATCAATCATTAAAGCCAGCAGCATAACAGGGGCATATGTGTCTTATCACCTCTTCCCCCTTGTTTCATTTAATTTTCCACTGTAGCTATCCAAATAAACGAGAGCCGCTCTCAATATACTCACAACTGTTCTGCTCTAGTTTCACGTACAGCTTATGCTGTAGCAGGAACAGATGAGGATTGTATGTGACTGTGTAATAAATTGTGTCAAAGCAAAGCAAAGTGTGCTCCCAGGCTAAATCTGTATTTGCACATCACACTCCAGCCAGACCATCTTAGGCTAATGTTGAACCCTGTTGGAAATACTGTTGATCTGGTTGATGACACACAAATGTATGAGCTACTGCATATCGACAGTATAATGTTACTCATCTATGTGCATAATATTGGATGTGTACATTACTGTAGAGTAGTATGCTACAGTAATATAGAGGGTGCAGACAGTGTATGGTTGTCATGTTCATTCTGAATGTGGGTCCACAAACAACCACTCGGCCACAGACTCCCCCACTAGCTGAACCTTCTTCTAATGAGTATAGGCTATAGAGTACAATATAGAGCTATATGAGTACAGGTGGTCCTTGGGACTTGTTCAGTACTTCTGGACAAGGCCTTCTTCCTAGTCCTCCAGTTGGTGCTATTCTTTCTCATCTGTAACAATGTGCTCATATAATGCAGTACCATGTACTACATTGGACACTATAGGAAGAACATACGAACATTGATGAATATTAAACTATATGACGTGTATAATGGCTGTGAACAAGAGTATACTTTCATTGCACAGCTTTATGAAGTGCATTTACAAGCTGGTAGGTGCTTGAACTACTTGAACTTGAGCTTAAAGTATAACTTTACCCCTGGTTGCTATCTACCCAATATGGTGGCTTGAAAAATGCTTTTTACTACTCTGTCCTTACTGTTTTGTGACGTGTGTAATCGCTTCTACTCTGTGTCTGGCCTGCCACTGTCCCGACTGCTGTAGCTTGATTATGAAAATGGTTTCAGGTGTTGTGCAGCCTTCTGCCACTCTACAAAAGCACTGGGTTCTGTGCCATCAAGCATCTGTCACAAGTAGCCTACATAGCATATTCAGCATTCACAGCCAACATGCATTCTTTTTACAACATAATAATATTGCACATTATAGTGTATTTAGGTATGTAAAGAGGGTCCAGTTCTATCTTCTTCACTCTGATCAAAACTAAATTCCTACGCAGCTCTGCCCCACACATTGAAATGCATTACGAAGCCAAGCAGCTTTGTTATTGTAAGCGGTGTTCGCCACTTTGTTTATGTTGCTATTTCTGGAGCCAGGGCGTTGTAGAAGTACTGGATTATTTTTTCAGCACACAGAAATCAGTAAATTATGTGAGGAAATATTTGGTGAATTTTACAAAAAGTGTATTATCTTACAATTCTTGCATTAGCTGACTTTACCTTTAAAAGTTAGTACAGTCTACACATTTGTCTGTGGTTCTCTCAATGTTTGCTGTGGTTCAAGCAGGATAGTTTATTGTTTTATGCTGAGTTATGGTGAGCTCAAACAATGGCTCAAGCCCAGTGGGGCTGCCTCCTCCCCATGGATCCCCCCTCTCAGGTCTGGTGGTCCTCATCCATGGTTCCACTCCCTGTATATCTCTGTATATATGTCTCCCTGCTCCAACACACCTGACTCTAATGAATGGGTGGTTATCAGTCTCTACAGAAGTCTGATAATGGCTCATTCATTAGAGTCAGGTGTGTTGGAGCAGGGAGACATCTACAACATGCTGTGGGCCCCCAGGACCATGGTTGGAATTGTTGTTTTACTGCCAATAACAATGTAAAAGAATGCTAGGCTATTCAGGAAATTATACGGTTAGGCTATTGATGCACACATATCAATCATAGGTCATAATATTGTTTAATTTGGCTGAATTATAAAAGCCAGAAGTGGCACAAAATAAAGAGTCATTTGGGAGCCAATTATTGCTTATTGCTGAAATGAGTATAATGAGCTGGCTCACCAAAAACAGCTGGAATGCCCATCACCAGGACCTGGCTGGTTTCCATCGGTACACTTAGTACGCTCATATGTCATCAAATTCAAATGTTAACTTTAATGTTAATGAGGGCCCCCCTCTCAGCCCCTCCCCTCCCCCAGCTCCTTGATGCATTTTTCAAAGTTGTAGTGGGTGGAGTCAGGCTCAGAGCCGGAGTGCAGTTACACTTTAAGAATAGGATAATATGTCTACTGTATACATAATGTAATATATGTAGTATTTCAGTTTTGGTACATAATACATGAGAAAAAAGGGCATAATCCAAAACGAGTTTAACCTAAATTCATGTTGATGTTTGAACGTATGTTTAACTCTCATAAATGAATGGATGACTGGATCACAGCAGGAACAGCAAGGCCTTATGGGACACACACAGAGTGTCGTCTGCTCTTTCAGTCACGATATTTCTGCTGCTGTTCATTTAGTGAGTTTCAGTGTTAATATGCGTTAATTATATTTGGGTGTGGGTGTGGGCTGTGACAGCATTGTTTTAGTGTGAGCTGAACTCGCTGCTCACATTTAAGTGGGGCTGTGCTACATGTAATTGTATTGAACTCAGGCCTTCAGTACAGTGTAGGTTTGTTTAGTGAATGCTAAACTTGTAATGTTGGTGATATGTGGCTTTTATTGCTAATGACCTAACAATATGGTACTTAACCTAATCAATGCTGACATCCCAAGCATTCACTTTGTTGCTTTTAGACAGATTGGAGCCAAATAACATTTAATGTCAGTTCAATCATAATAAACAGCTAGAATCAAAACATGCTTGCTTACCATGATGCTGATACTTCTGTCATTAATACAAATAGAAATAAGAAATAAGAAGTAATAGAATCACATTTGACCCATCCTGGTGAAACCCATCCTGACCCTATACTCTCATGGGTTCCATTCTAATTCTGTCTTCCAATGCCCACACAGCCACCACACTTCTGTGGACAGTTGAGCTGATGGGGAATACATTTGGCGATCATAAGGCGCTATAATGCAATCAAGGAGTGCAATAATATTATGACAAATGATTTTCTACTGTCTGTGTGTGTGTGTGTGTGTGTGTTCGTGTGTGTGTCTGAAACATTGTTTGTGCATACACACATCACTTCTGGCCCCTCACAAAGACACAAACTTCAAAGACGAACGCGTTGGGATCAAACACAGTGGATGTGTGTGCAGGTAGGTGGTAGATGCCCACACCGCTGTATAGCAACACTCCCTCATCAACGCTTCTTTTCATGTCTGTGCTCGCAGCAGACAGACAGTGCAACACTTGAATCTTAATCGGAATCAATGAAGATTCACATAAAACAGGGGTTGAAATACAGAAATATGTTTGAAGATGAGTTGAGAACTCAGTGAAATATAATCATTCTTCGCGGTAATGTCCTCCTCGCCAGCTGTGTGCAAATGCAGCCTTTGCTATATAGCATTGTCGTTTTCAATTAATTTCATTTCAGTGACCCGGGCAAGCAAACGTTCGAGGACATACCTATTGATGTACAGGCCCACTACTGCACAAGGCCAGCCATCTTTCTTCACACAAACGACAATAAACATGCTTTCGCCTGCTTATTCCAAACATGCATTTCCACACCATCTTTCTGAAGGGGCACTCTCTAGGCTTCCCAAAGCCATCTGGGAGATTTAATCCTATCTGCATGTCCTGGCGTTTACCCAGGATCTCCTTCCTAGGAAGCATACTTCTCTCACCTTGTGCTGGCTAGTCCACACCAGCACGGATACATTTGGAAACGCCATTTTCAATTTTTTTATCGGCGTCCACACAAAAATGGTCATCTTAGGGGAACAACAACTACAACTCTGAACCGCGCACACTCAGAACATATGAGAATTGTCTTGTGTTGTCAGAAACAAAACAAATCTACACTGTCCACACAAACAGTATGGTTAAAACATTTTTTTTTCCCCATGTATCCACTATGGAGTTAATGAAGGGTTCGGCAAAACAGAGAGAAAAAGTGTGGACATAGACTAATTCCAGGAATGCTGTTGAGAACCATCTCTGCAACTGCTATCTAACTCTCTTGGTCGTGCATTACTGTTGCTTTGCCTTGTAGCTCTGCTATTTTCACAGCTCCAGTAACAAGCAGCAACCCTCACAACCCCAAACTGGGCACAATCCAGACCCAAGCTGGGCCTTGATATTCTGTCCGTGAAAATCACAAACAGGAGGCACAAAACTTTCAGTTTGACGCCCACTGTGAATGAGCCTGACTGGGTTTTGGAGCGGCTCACACCAATGACCCATGCATCTCCCGCAGAGCAACCATACAGGCAGCAAGCCTGGATTAGCAACGTCAAACGATGCTTCAATTACTTTAACACTTTACTAGTAAGCAATAGCATTATCCTTTACCATTTCACACACAACTGAACCAGGGCAAGGTAGAATGCTGCCTGCATGCTGCATGCCTCAATATCTAATGATCCATCACTTGATGTTAATTCCATTACAATTTCTTCTGTTGTAATTCCGCTCTTCTTGTGGCAATGTAACCTAATGTAAATGTCAATCTACTTTAATGTAAAGGTTGAGGCTCTGTGTGAAGTGACCATTATGGGTTCCTCATTAAGACTGTGGCCATGGTGGCTGATGTCTGTTGCAACTAGATTCCTGAGGTTTGGCTGGTATTCCTCTGGGAGCTGAAGCCATTCTCCCCATACCTCCCAGGCAGCTCATCTCCACTCCTCTCTCCGTCTGACTGCCCATGGGACAGAGAAGAGGTGAAGGAGGGTCACACAACTCAAATGCATGGCCGACTCCGTCATTTCACAGGAGCCTCAATGTGTTCCTGTGTGCAAGACTTTTCTCCTTACCTGTCCCTTGTAAACTAACCATACTGGCTCACAGCAACCAGCGAATGATGAATAAAAGCTGTAATCATCTAGGAGCTAGTCAAACTTGAGACATACCTGTTTGTACTATTATACCAGTATAATGGCCAGCAGAGAGACATTTGCAGGGAGAATGTATTTGCAGGAATACAGTCATATTTCCTCAGCTTTTCACGTCACTGCATTTGACAATCTACTGTATGTGTAGATCGACTAGGAAGTCATGACATGTCCTGCCAATGATAAGACTTATCTTTGTGTGGAAGAGTGCTATCGGTCATGTACGTACTGAAAAGTGATCAACTATATGATGTTGCCCTAAAGCAACAAAACGCAATTTTTCGCTTTTTTGACATGGCGTAGTCCAAGGTCTTCTACCTATTTGGTCAAGTTGTAAATTGTTGTAAATTGTATGTTTTATTTAATCAATAAATGCCTTGCTGAAAGAAGGCCCCTCTCCCATTTGATGCATAACACCAATCTCTTCTCTCAGTGGATTAACTGACATGTCAGCACATCATCTAATATGTAAGTAATAACGGAATGGGGTTGAGGGGAAACATATTTTCTGTTGCCTCAAATCAACAGCATGCAGCAGAAGGGTTAGATTATGGCCCTTTTTATAAGACATTATGCATTTTTAAAGATAAATTGTGAAATCTGAGGCAATTACACACAAGAGTATTATTACTCTGTGTGACAAGTATAACTGTAAACCTAAACACACACAGAATTCAGTCTAAACACAAATAAAATGTAATAAAAACAAACATTCTGACATGTAGGCAGTTTTCCTCAGGACATCTCCCCGCCAGTTAAACAAATAAACTATTAGTGTACATCAAACTTAGACAGTTGAAAGTTAGGAAGTTTACTGTCACAGTCTTAACAACCATCATAAAATTCCACCTCCCAGCCCCGCAGTTTCATCACAGTCTTTTCCACAGGTTCTGTTTATCTTGTTGAAGGCCTAATGGAAAGTGATTGATGACTAAATTTGCGGTGATTAAAAAAGCGCTGTGACAGAGATGGTTATGTTTTAGGGAAAATCGGGAAGCGTCATTATGACACCTTTAATGGCTTGTTTTCAACAGGCCTTTGTGATTTACAGGATTGCAAATAATTTAATATGCCGGGCTAGTAACGTTGTTGTAATAAGCCATCTAAAACAATTTATTGGATGTTCTCTCACCATAATTCACGAATGTCATGCATGTTTTATGGGCAATCAATCAAACTCAAACACCAGCAGGCAGGGTAATGAGGAGCTATTGAGAGGAATAAGGCCTGTTCACCCCCAGAGATGCCGTAGGACAAACACTGTCCTCTGAGGACAGTCCCTAAGGTGCTCTCTGGACCATAGTTATGTTACTGTATGGTGTGTGTTTGTGTGTGTGTGTGTGTGTGTGCGTGTTCGTGTGTGTGTGTGTTTCAACTAGGTGAAATTGGTGGGAACCCCTTATTGACCCTGGTAGTTGCTCCACAACAATGAATAAAGTGATCTTCTCTACCTTGTTTCAGATTTTATTATTCATACAGTATTAGTGCTGTGTGGATAATGGTATAATACACCAGAAACATGTTTTAACATGGAGGAGCGTGAATCCTACAGTACCTTTTATCTGTCAGCATATATTGTGAATTCATTATGTTTTACTTTATTACTTTATTTCATTTACTTTATTTTACTGTATATATTTTAGAAAATTGGGCAGTCTACACAAACAGGTGTAAATGCATATAATGTTCATGCTATTTGTTATGTATGTAGTGCTTTGTGTGTAATTCATCTGCTGAACACTAGTTGGCATTGTAACCATTGGATTCACGTTACGTACAAGTCTGTAGAAGAAGTAAAATCACAAGTTCAATCCAGTAGTGTACGTGTCTCCCTGAATGTATTTGTGTGCTTAATGTAGTACACGACAATAAGGCTAGAACATAATACTATTGACATTTTTATATTAATAAGGCAGGAACATACATTATTAACATTATTAACTAAGGCAGGAACATACATTATAGAAACAATATACAATTAAATTAGAAATATTTGGGAAGTATACACAAAATAAAATAGTAATACATGCTTATTGGGAGGGCAGGGGAGAAAAGTGAGAGTGGAACAGAAGGTCAAATGCTATAGGCAACCCTGAAGAGATGAGTCTTGAGAAGCTTAGCAGAAGAGGTAACTGTGGTCATATGTGCAGGGGAAGGGCATTCCAGAGTTTAGGAAGCGGAAGGCTCGAGCCCTCATGGTCAAGAGGTGGAATGGTGGGGTGACCAGAAGACCTGCAGAGGATGAGCGGAGAGCCAGATTGTGGAAGGCCTTGTATGTAAGGTGGAGAATCTTTAAGTTGATATGGAATACTATAGGAGGTAATGTAGTTTGAATCCGAATAGGAGTGATGGGACCTTGACCTTGTGTTCTTGAGGATCCTGGCAGCAGAGTTATGTACTAATTGGAGTCTATTGATGAGTTTGGTTGGGATGCCAGAGAGAAGAGAGTTGCAGTAATCCAGACGTGAAGTGACAAAGGCATGGATGAGGGCTTCAGTACTTGAGTATGAGAGTGAGGGATGGAGTCTAGATATGTTGCAGAGGTGGAAGAAGGATGCTCAGGTGATTGTTTTGATGTGTTGTTTCGAATGAAAGTGAGTTTTTGTGGTTGTTGACTATGGGATGGGAAGACCGTCAATGTTCAGGCTAGAGCTGTCTTGTGTGGGGAGAGTGGATTTGGAGCCAATGAGCAGGACCTCTGTCTTGCTGTTGTTGAGTTTGTGTGTTTAGAGTCATCCAGCTCTGGATGTCGTGAAGGCAGTTTGTGAGGGAGATGAGGTAGGTTTGGTTGAGATGTACAGCTGGGTGTCGTCCATGTAGCAGTGAGAGTCAATGTTGTGGAGTCACATGATCGTGCCCAAGGGTAGAAGGTACATGATGAACAGCAGAGACATTTCAAGACATAATAACAATAATATGTTCCTTAGCAGGTCTAAATATTTGGTCAATACAACCTCAGATGAACAACACCACATGACATATCACACCGTGTCATGATATATTTAACAAACAAAGCTAAAATGAAAATACCTTGTGTGAAAAACTACACCTTATGATTCAATAGCTTGCCTTTAACAGCAATAACAAAGTAGCCATTTTCTTCATCGGTCTCTCACATTGTGTGGAGAATTTTGGACCCCTCTTCTTTATAATGTGGCTTCAGTTCATTGAGGTTTGCGGGCATTTGTTAATGCACTGCTCTCATAAGGTCCCGCCACAGCATTTCAATTAGGTTGTGGTCTGAACTTTAACTGGGCCATTGCAACACCTTGATTTTCTTTTTCCAGCCACTCTGTTGTAGATTTGCTGCTGTGCTTGGAATCATTGTCCTTTTGCATGATCTAATACCAGCCAAAATGGCCTCTTATTTGACTCTAGAATACTTTCGTATACAAAAGAGTTCATGGTTGACTCAATGACTGAAAGGTTCCCAGGTCCTGTGGCTGCAA
>JAODUH010000018.1:2012001-2030699 GCA_027564835.1 Typhlichthys subterraneus
ACCGAACCGTGACTTCTGTACCTCGGTATGAACCGAACCGTGACTTTTGTGTACCGTTACACCCCTAATATATATATATATATACACACAGTGTGTGTGTGTGTATGTATGTATGTATGTATGTATGTATGTATGTATAGAGAGAGAGAGTGTGTGTGTGTGGGGACACAATGGGCAAGCCGAGCCTTCATCCATAGTGGTGCTTGATTGGAAAGATGCAGGCTAATAAATAAGTTAGTATTTATCAATACAATTTGACTGTGCAAGTGAGCTAGAACGGTATCCAGTATTAGCACAGTAATCAGTGTAAACAGCTCCGCATGCATGCATAGACCAGAGGCCTTGAGGGACTAAAAGTGTGTTGCTTATTAAACCAGACCATACACTAATAGTACTCACTGTACCGACTGTACAGTGTGTGGCATGCAGTTAATGCCACTCACTGTCTGATTGGTAATGCCCATAAAGTGGTTTAACGTGGGACAGCTGCCGATGGTCTATCAGGGCGATCAAATTATATGCATAACATGTATCTTCAATGTTGTCATTGTTTAGCAGAAAATATGACTATTCTTATTAGAAGTTATATTTAGGTTAATGCATTGTGTCCTTTTTGGAATTGATCTGAAGAATAAAGCTTAGGGATAACTTGGTGGACCCTCTGTTTAAGATGTCGTTCATAGACTACCTGGAACTTGTCTTTGGGAATGTTTCTCTGTGCGCCCTCTGTCAGAGTGAGGGCCTCCTCCACCCTATGACTCGCGAGGAGGTCCTGGATCTGTCTCTCCAAGGGCAGGGGTACCAGGACATAGACCGCCTTAGAGGAAGCCAGGACCACCTTCCCTACAACACACACATTGCCAGTGCCATCCTGATCTGTCGTAGGACACACATTTAGACAGACTTCCATGCATTCAGAGAGGACCAGCACAGCACATGCATATTAGTTGTCTTCAGTGCCTGTCGCGCACTGCCAATGTATTCTTGCGTGTACAAGACCTGTGCGTCATCCTGCAAATATAATTTGCAGGATGACGTCCTGCAAAACAACTAGCTTCCCTGGCCATCAATAGGGAACAGGCCTTTTGGACGAGGCAGCGTTTTGCTGTAGTGCCAGCATCGGTCACAATACCAGACAGGGTGCAAGCCTCTTTCCCCATGCCTGGGAACCTGCTGCAACTCAATAGTGGCTCAGCCCTCCTGACTGTGGATGTTTAGCTAATTCACAGCAGTGGTAATAAAGCTCCCTAAAAAAACACCACTGCACATCTATAAATACACACACACATACACACATATATACACACACACACATATATGTACATGCATACATATACACACACATATATATATACAGTATATACATATAAACATATACAACATTTTAACAATATCATAAATATAAGAATTCTATTAATCTAAAAACATGCAGTTTATTATATATAAAAAATAAATATGCATGTAATATATAGATATATATAAAACAATTTATAAAATAAAAATGTAGAAATAGTCGAATTTAGAAACTGCTGCAGTGGTCTTACAGTTTTTTCAGCCGCTGTATATCCACCAGTCATGGCTCTTGACATCTAAATATTGACTGGCCAGCAAGTTTATTACATTGGCTAGGTAAATTGTGCATCAACATGTATAGTCAGTGATTGTAAGCCAATACACGTTTTGTCAAGATTCACTAAATATCTCCTAAGCATTCTTTGTTTGGTGAAAAAAAAGATCTGGTACTTCTGCTCTGTAAATAGTAAGTGGTGCAGACCACACACACACATACAATACTATACTAGCTTTGCAAGCTTCTGAAGCAGCACCCTGTGGCACTGAAGGAAGATGTGTTTTTGTTTTGAGGGTTCTCCACAATGACTGACTATATATTTAATGTGGTGGTATTCTTTGTCTTTTGTTTATCCGGGGTTCTAGAATAAAATGGAGTACCTTCGAAGTCTTGCAGAATGTGTCCATCTCTAAAGGACAGCGTCTGTTTGAGCTGTTGATCCAGCATGCTGTGGACTGTGACGAAGCCCTCGTCCAGAGCCACCACGTAAGGAAAGCACACCGCAGCACCGACCACGCTCTCCGACCAGTTCACAGGGGCCCGTTGAGACACACCCTCAGCATTAGCAAACATTCCTGGATGTACAGGGGAGAAGGAGACAGGGGTAAGGTGAAGGGAGAATGTTGCCCAGCTGAGAAAGTTGAAGATAATCACCAGCCCTTAAGAAAGAATGAAAACACCAAACAAACATTTGCAGCTCAGTAGGAAGTGTAGATGATCTAGTATATGCCTTACTAGAGATTTTTTTATAAATGAGAAAAACAAATTATCTGTAGGGTCCCTTAGTCTGTAGTCTCAGCATGTTCTGTCCTTTAGTCACACAAGCAAATGTGCTGATTCTGCGGAAAGTCTGATACATATACTTGTTTGAGAGAGATAACGACGTTCAGGAAGTCGATGTTCAGTGGCCGTTAACATTTGCACTCAAGAAGTCTGTATCTGTAATTGCGGTATGACGATATTGGTGCTTTATTTACCAATTTCAGATGTCAAATTAATTTTACGCAGTTACTGTAGTCTACTTATCTTACAGATAGGCTACAAGACCTGTTGTTATGGTTTTCCAACAAATCTGTGTGTTTAACGTCTGACTTTGTCATTGTTGGTCGTTACGCATGTCAGTCAAAATACCTCTCCTGTCAATTAGGCGGATCTTGACGTAGTTAGCCAGCACTGTGTTCCAGACTTCACGTAGTAAAGACTACCTAGTTATAGTAACTAGGTAGGACAAGTGAAAGGGGCAGGGGGCTTGGGAAAGGTCAACTGGTATGACCAGTCAATAGCAGGTGATTGGACCACCTTCACTGAATCAGAACGAGCGCCAACATGGTGATACTTTTCACCACAGGTTGCTGATGGCATCTAGTGAACTAACTGCTCAACTTCATGCCGATTCACACAGGGTTTCTTACACAGAATCCACATTTGAGCAGCAACTCACCAAGACCACCAGGAGCAGCCAACAGGAACTCCTCCCTGCCAATCCTCTTGACAATAGGCTGCCTCTCCTCACTGTTGTAAGGAAAGAGATCTTGGGAAGCTCCCGTGCTGTAGTTAAGAATCATGTACTGCGTGGTAAGGGCCAGGCACAGGAAGTAACCGTCAAGGCTGACGGCACAAGGTTGCTCAGGTGTGGTCACCTCTTTAACCAGCTGAACTCTGTCCTCGTACACCATGTATATCTGCACCGCCCGCCGCCTGGACGAGAGGACACCGATTTCCACACAGAATGGATCGCAGTTCACCGGGTTCTCATTTAAGCAAAATGTTGTCACACCTTTAATCCTGGCTCCGCCCGCTGCGGCAGACGGCACAGTCTCCAGGGTGACCATGTTCACAAGAAACAGTATTCCATCACAAAGTACCAGAAGACGCTCCAAAGCTGATGCAGCCCGCAGCTCTGCAACAGGTTTCTTTAGCCCCAAGTATTTATGGAGCAGCTTCTGCGCTGAGTAAGTCAGTCTACCTTTTAGAGATGTGACCTCATCCAGCAGGAAGTGATGGATAAAGCAGTCATTGGTGCCCACATACAGGTGCTTGCCACAGCATTCTAAACACTCGATGTTGATGCGAGCCTTGTCACCCATCAGTAGGTCTCGCTCCACTGCGGGGACCAGCTCAAAGGCCTTCACACTCATCTCCACCAAGGCATCTATACTAAATGACAACAAAATAGAGAGACATCAGCAGATTCCCTAGTAAAGCCCAAAATACATATATTGTGTCTGTTCGTTAATACTCTTTAACGAGCAACGAGTTATCAAACCTGTGTAAGTTAGGTTCTACACCATTACATAGGCCTACTGCATATGGGGTATCCTTAGTAGGCTGTTATAGCAGTTATCTCCGGTATGTAGCTAGCATGGATTCAAATTGAAACCAATGCTGACGTTAGCCAAACAAAACCACACAATAAACAAAGAAAACAGTGCGGCTTGTTAGCGCTGGTTAACTTCTCATTTATTCTGAATGTCTCTTACAGACATTTGAAGCAATATATTATTGGATGTATAATTATGCTGATAAATTGTGATTATGCTAGCTAGCTACCACCTAACTAGCTAAGAAGCTAACATAAGAATAGTCTTATTAATGTGTACTAGTCATCTAGTTAGATCTTCTCTGTAAAATCAGGCTAGCAGTGAATATGATCGAACAAGTGTCATGGAGTTACCCCAGTTACAAGTTGTGAGGTTTGTCGATGAAACTGCCGACCCGGCCTCCAGTCCCCGCTCTGCGCAGCTCCGCCCCGATTCTCCACCAGCTGCAGGCCAGTTCACCAGCGTGACTCGCTTACTACTTTAAAAACAGCAGCTAGATTGACTATCTCTGGACAATCACGCATTCTAAAATCACTCATTCGGCCCAACTAAAAGTGAAGGTGGAAGTGAACCTAACTGGTAAGACATTTCTCTCATAAGTAAACACCGCCCATTCGGACTTGGATCTCTGGTTGGGGTGTGTTCAATTTAGATTTCTTCTTCGTCTAGATTTCTGTACACGATCAACTATAAAGGCGCATTGCTGCCCGTTATGGGTTGTTGATAGGTACTTACTTACACCTTTTCAAATTCTCTGCTCAAACATTTGCGTACTGTAGGCTAGGCTAGCACGTAGTGAAAATCTTTAAATGCTCACTGTGTGATGTCTGCCCAGTCTACTTAGAACTAACCACTCGGTACCCTTTTTACACACCCACAACTCAAAGTCTACAAAGTAGCCTACTGTAATTGAAGGCACTGACTCAGAGGTGCACTGAAACCTCATCGGCGAGTGAATGATAATGCGATATCCAATGAGAGATATATTTGTAATTCTACTTTTTGGGTCAGTCTTGCATGTGCATGTCTTACAGTTTTTCCATGACATATTTCTAGGTTACCTCAATAGCCAGACTGGTTATTATCCACCATGTGGCAGCTCCCACATACCTTATTAATCCCCATTTATTTGGTATAAATTGCCATCAAAAGTTCAATAGTCAGTGCAAAGCAACCAGGAATACGATTGTTGAGAGAGAGAAAAAATTGACGTATTGACGTGGTAAAATATATATTGTCTACAATATTTTGTTACCGGTATGGGTCTTAGGGACCCAACTGTCCGCACAGTAACAATCTGCATGATCTTGAACGCAACTCAAATGTTGTTCACCCAAGATGCACCTGTCTAGCTGAACCAGTCCGACTCTAGAGAAAAGCCATTTTGTTATGCTAGCTAGCTATGTGGCTAAAGCCACCAGTGATGAGTGTGTGCGATCGTATAAGTAACGCTATTTTGCTTTTATTTTTACCGGGTTCGACTGAAGCGATACAGTATTAAATATCATATTATTTGTCGAAATGTTAAAATAGAAATACATAATGGAGTTCTCGATTTCAAGTGCCGGAGAGTGTAACTTGTAGCTAAAGTCGGCTACCGCTATATGCTTGTTAACATTGTTTGCTAGCTGTTTACCAAACTAGCCTACCGATGTTATCTTGTTAGCACGTTGTAACCTTACCACCACTTGTGTTTTTCGTTTTTGTTTCATTGCCAAATATATAACCAAAGATAGAAGATACATTACAATACCAATAAGCCTATTACTAGTAACAGGCAACTGTAGTACCGGTAGTATCAGGCACATCAGCCACGTTATTCGACTGAGACTTTGAGTAGAGCTACCGTAACAATCGGTGACATTCAACGTTCATTCCGTAATGGAAGGAGATATTAGACAGGACAAAAAAGCTAACTTTGCTGCTTTAACGGAGCACAACACAAATGGAATAGCAAGGACGTCTGCGGTTGCATCTAGCAAGACTGGCGCGTCAAAGAAATTAGTAATAAAAAACTTCAAAGGTACAGTAGCTATCATAATTTCTACTACAGTATAAATCAAATAACCAATAGAATGGCCCTTTTCCAGGAGTTAACATATCAGAAATATTCTCTGTCCCATCACGAATTCTATTACACCTGTGTTCAGTCCATATATAAGAAACATTGTGTATAATTTGTGTAACAGAAAGGCCTAAACTGTCTGAGAATTACACCGAAGACACTTGGCTAAAGCTACGAGATGCCGTTGGTGCAATCCAGAACAGTACCTCCATCAAATACAATCTGGAGGAGCTCTACCAGGTTAGTGTGTTAACACATAACACATAGGCTCCTATATAGTAGGCCTACTTGTACTGTATTTGACTTACTGTACATGTATTGTTCAGTTTAGACAGTTGAAGTTGTATGCTTTGTGTGGATTTTACTAATGGTCATTTATGATTGTGTGTGGTGCCATGCAGTGTATATAAGTCCTGCTAACAGTATTTCTTGTGCTTTGGTCTTCTCTGTTCCTGAAATGCGTTTAGGCGGTGGAAAACCTCTGTTCCTATAAGGTGTCTCCAACACTGTACAAACAGTTGAGGCAGGTATGTGAGGACCATGTGCAAGCCCAGATCCACCAGTTCAGAGAATATCCTTGTGTATGTGTGTGATAAATGGGAATTCCACACTTTTTTTTTTACTTTGTAATATTCCCTAAATGTGACTCAAACAAAAATATTTAGAGGTTTGGAAATATTCCTTGATAATTATGGAAACAAACAGGGATGTCAAAAAACATATATTGCACACAAAAGTGCTCTTTATAAAATGTAATGTGATTGTGAACACTATTTCCCAGCTAGGGATGGGACGCTATGATATAATCGTTTATCACGATAAAAATAATGACAATAATCGTATTGTCGTGGTGAATGTCCATTATCGTGATAATCATAAATATTAATATTTTCACAAGTGACTTGACAAAAGCGGTCTAGCTCACTTGTACAGTCAAATTGTATTGATAAATACTAACTTATTTATTAGCCTGCATCTTTCCAAACAATCACCACTATGGATGAAGGCTCGGCTTGCCCATTGTGTCCCCCACATAAAAAAGATCAATCAAATTAGTTGAAATACTAGTTTCAAAACTAAATGAATAACACAAAAAAAATAAGCATGTGTCATGATACATAAGAAAATATAAGAAAGTGATTCCAGTATGTTTTAGTGCCATTTTAAAATAATCGTGATACTATTGTTTATCGCAATTATTTTGACCAGGATAATCGTGATATTAGCTTTTCATATCGTCCCATGCCTAATCCCAGCTCATAGTTAAAAACTCTTGTTTCAAGGAGAGATTCAGCTGTACTGTAATCCTATACCTTCATTGTCATTGCACAGGTACGCAGTCCTGTCAGTATACTCCAGAGAGCCATTTTGTTCAATAACAGCAGAACTCTCATCATGTAATGATTATTGGTCACTTGTGAATGAAAAGATGCTCTTTAACATAGATCTCACAGAATCCTTGGACAACCTGTCCTTCCTGAAGAGGATGAATCGCTGCTGGCAAGATCACTGCAGACAGACTGTAAGATGTAAATGCCACAGTGGTGTGCGGTCAGGCCTTTCAACCCCTTCAGAGAAAGGGGTGACCACAATAGGACCATCATTTTATTTTTAATTTATGAAACACGTATCGCCGTTTATGTCAAAAATATATTTATTATAGTTTGACAAATATAGCCATATCAGAAGTAGGCTATGTAAACTTCAAATATGTGTTTTCGCTACTTTTCCAGTCAGAGGAAATTAAATGTGTAGTCTTTGTTAGCCAATCAAAACAGCGAATGTTTAATTTAAACAACGTAGCTGTACACTCGTCGTACGACGCGTTGCGAAAACCTGAAGGGTGCTGTTGACGTAGCGTGTTTCCTATGGCAGAATATCTGACCAATAAAATGTCCAATTATCAAGATAGAATGCAGATTCAAAGGTTCTATCCCCGGGGAGAAGGGGCTATGTAGCCTGTAAAACCACACACACAGCCTGGATGATTATGGTAAATTAATATATCTTGCGATGGTAAAATCTGACAATGCATACACACACCTTTGAAGCAGCCTAGGCTACCGTTAACCCCTGGCTGCACACAATAATGTTAAAGTTAGAGAACACCCCTCATCCCGCTGGGGGGGGGGGGCGGTCGAACTAGAAGGGTCGGCAGGTTCATGCACTGCATATGTGTGTGTGTGTGTGTGTGTGTGTATATATATATATATATATAAATACACACACAAAAAAATGGTGCTTTAGTAATAGTAAATTGATTACATGTATGCTGTCTGGACTTCTCTTTCTTTAGATCATGATCCGGAGTATTTTTCTGTTCTTGGATCGTACCTATGTGCTTCAGAATTCCCTGCTTCCTTCCATCTGGTATGATCCGATATCTTGTTGTCCTAATCCGTTGCATGGGCTCTGAGTAAGTGTCTTTTAAGAAGCTAAAGATGCGCACGCATTGCAGGGACACCGGGTTGGAACTGTTCCGCACTCACATCGTGAGTGACGGCGGCGTCCAGAAGCGCACGGTGGACGGCATCTTGGAACAGATCGAGCTGGAGCGCAACGGAGAGTCAGTAGACCGCAGTCTGCTCAGGAGCCTGCTGGGCATGCTTTCAGACCTGCAGGTGGCCAGCCAGTCTATTCCCCTGCTCTGCCTGTTGGCGCGCTGTTCGGCATGCGTCCTTGCTTGTCCTCTTGTAGTCTTCAGTGGTCTCCTTTTATCTGGTCTCCCAGGTTTACAAAGAGTCCTTTGAGGAGAGGTTTCTGACTGAGACCAACCGGTTGTATGCAGCAGAAGGACAGAGGCTGATGCAGGACAGAGATGTGAGTGACACCTGTACATTATAGTTCTAGCCAAATGTAATTATGTTGTTGTGTTGTTCAACATTATATTGTGATAGCAAGTTCACATGGAGGCCAATGCTGGGTTGCTCGTGTGTGTGTCCGCGCGCATACAGGTGCCTGAGTACTTGCATCATGTTGCTCATCGCTTAGAAGAGGAGAACGACCGCGTCATCAGCTACCTCGACCAGAGCACACAGTAACGCTCTCTATGACCCATCGCTTGCTATTCTGGCCTGTGCCCCGAATGTTGACGCATCCTTCTAAAGCAGATCATTACTGAATTTCTCTATGAGCTGGTGTTGTGTGTGTGAGCTCTTTGAGACACCTGTGATTCCCTGTCATCCACAGGAAACCTCTCATCACCTCTGTTGAGAAACAGCTATTGGGTGAACACATGACGGCAATACTACAAAAAGGTAAGGCATGTATAGAAGTGCAGTTACTCTCACAACCCCAAGGATTATGCAGCTCGTCTCGGCATGGCCTGTATTGGTTTCAAAAGGCTCAAAAGAACAAGATCCTACACTAAATATGTCGGTGTCCGTCCATGGTCGGTGCCTTTGTTTTAGTTTCTAATCTTGATGCATCTTGTTTTGTAAAACTGACCTGTTTGCATGAGTCTACATTATAGTCTAATCGTGTGTTTACTTGTGTGTGTGTGTGCGTGAGTCAGGTCTTGGCACCCTATTAGATGCAAATCGTGTCACGGAGCTCGCGCTACTCTACCAGCTCTTGAGCAAGGTGAAAGGTGGACTCCCCATACTGCTGCAGTTCTGGAGGGACTACATCAAGGTATACACGGCACCATATTGTTCCCTCCCTCCCACACCTCCTATGTAGAACTCCATAACACTGTTTTGCCCCTTAGACCTTTGGCGGGGACATTGTGGGCACGCCAGAGAAGGACAAGGATATGGTGCAGGACCTGCTCGACTTCAAAGACAAGATGGACAACGTGGCACAGGGTTGTTTTGCGCGCAATGAGAGCTTCATCAATGCCATGAAGGAGGCCTTTGAAACCTTTATCAACAAGAGGCCCAACAAGCCTGCTGAGCTCATCGGTATGTTTCTCTGTAAACGCAACAAACAATTTAAATGGATTACTTTTATTTGAAAAGCATGCTGACCGCTTCCTTGCCGGTGGTTTTTCTGTCCAGCTAAGTATGTGGACTCCAAGCTGCGTGCTGGGAACAAGGAGGCTACCGAGGAGGAGCTGGAGAGAATCCTGGACAAGATCATGATAATTTTCCGTTTTATTCACGGTTAGTTGTGGGTGTTTTGGTTGTCGTGTGTGTGTGGAGATGAAACGGTATGAACATTTCATATCACGATTATAGTGACCAAAATGATCACGGTTAACGGTATTATTAAACATAAGAACAGAAATAAAGGTATTGACAGTTTTTTTTATGAAACCGGTAACATAATAAACCTAAACCACAAAAATATGTTTTATCTTCTCAGTCCCTCCTCTCTTCTACTAATTTAATATGTTACAAATTACACTGAGTGCATTGATTGTGCAATAGGTCGATTCTGTAGAATCATGAATATATTTACATAGCCTACTTTTACTGTGACGTAGTGCTAATGGACGGAAGAGGCTGACTTTGACAACACTGTCAGATCTATTGAATGCGCTGGGCCTGCGGGGTAACAAACTAAGCACACTCTTTTATAAGTAAACCTATGCTACGGTAGGCTAACGGGGTTAGCGCAAGATGTAAAATGAAGTGCAGTGTTTTTAAAAAGCAGTCGAACACCACACGTGAAACGGACGCGAAGCAAACCGCTGGCCCGGCACGGAGCCGGAGAGAGGAAAGCCTTCGTCCTTCTGAATGCAGAACCGGCACGAGAGCTGCATCCGTTGAGCTGTGTTTGCCCGCGTTCTCTCCGTGGTGTGCGAAGGAGCACTCGCTGCCTTCCGCCAGGTGTTGGTTGAGGCAAAACAAACCCACTATACGCTGGGTCTATCAGGTTACTAACGGGTGTCACGCTGGTAGGCTCTTAACCGTGAGTTTTTCAGCGCCGTAATCAAACAGAGGTTTAATGATAACTAATATTTGGAACGATAATACTAACCGGCAGCAATTTTACTGTGGTTTATAGTGAAACCGGTAACCGTTACATCCCTAAGTGTGTGTGCGCGCGCATGTATTCACACACACAGATTGCCTGTCTGAACACCATTAATGCATTAATGTTATGCAGTAATTTGAGCTTTGTCTAAAGGTTGTTTTCTGTTTCCTAACTTAGGAAAGGACGTGTTTGAGGCATTTTATAAGAAGGACTTGGCCAAGCGCTTGCTGGTTGGCAAGAGTGCCTCTGTTGATGCTGAGAAGTCTATGCTTTCTAAGCTGAAGCACGGTGACTACTCTCTTAACTCAGAGCTTTAATCACAATATAATGCCTTTTCATTTTTAGTTTTGCATATGTATTACTACTTATGTCCATGGCAAAGCTTTTTAGAATACATTTAATGGTGGAATCTGACTAGCAATTTGTAACAATGGTTTCAAGACTCGTAGTACTTTAACTTTTCTGTCAAAGTACTTTATGTACTTAATTTCAGGATTTCGTTGATGCGACTTCATAAAACAGTAGAAGTAGCTAAATATAAAGATTAGAGAAGTAGATTAAAGAAGTGTTTTATATAAGATGGCCTATTGGTTTTGTGAAAGTCTTGTGTCAAACCTCCAAGTAGGATTTGATATGTGAGGTTTACTATTTGTTTTTCCTTTGGTAGAATGTGGAGCAGCATTCACCAGTAAGTTAGAGGGAATGTTTAAGGACATGGAGCTGTCAAAAGACATTATGATCCAGTACAAACAGGTATGTATACACACACGTAACTTAATTTGGACTGGGCTGTCACTGATTGTGGTCATTAAGTATAGCTACAAACGCCATGAGTTTATGTATGTTCCAAACACAGTACACACAGAACCAGAGTGAGCCCAGCAACATAGAGCTGACGGTCAACGTCCTGACAATGGGCTACTGGCCTTCATACATGCCAATGGAGGTCCACCTGCCCACAGAAGTAAGTGCTTGCTGTATGTGTATGTGTGTATGTATGCATGTTCCCCTGTCCATTCAATCAATATGAACCAGGTCTAAAGAGTTTGACTTGGTCTGTAAATGCTAATGTGTGATCGTCATTAATGTTTGTGTGTCCCACCTGTCCCCATTGGTCAGATGGTGAAGCTGCAGGAGGTGTTCAAGCTCTTCTACCTGGGCAAGCACAGCGGCAGGAAGCTGCAATGGCAGCCCACACTAGGCCACGCTGTCCTCAAGACAGAGTTCAAAGAGGTGAGGCGCTGGTCAGAGCCGGGCGGGGCGGGTGCTAATACACGTCACGTCATGTCACGCGTGTCCACTATGTCCGCAGGGGAAAAAGGAGCTGCAGGTCTCCCTCTTCCAGACACTGGTGCTACTAATGTTCAACGAGGGAGAGGAGTTTGGCGTGGAGGAGATCCGCATCGCCACCGGCATAGGTTTTGTTCTACTTCTATTCCCCCCCCCCCCCCGACGTGTTGTGCTTATCTTCTTGGTAGAATGTGTGAAGGTGTCAGTCTGGCCTGTAACGTGCTCTCTGCCTGCCGCCCCGTACAGAGG
Organism: Typhlichthys subterraneus; assembly: GCA_027564835.1. NCBI lineage: Eukaryota > Metazoa > Chordata > Actinopteri > Percopsiformes > Amblyopsidae > Typhlichthys > Typhlichthys subterraneus. The sequence continues at coordinate 2,024,417 of JAODUH010000018.1, forward strand.
AGGCAGAGCTGAAGCGCACACTACAGTCCCTGGCTTGTGGCAAGGCGCGCGTCCTCAATAAGAGCCCCCGGGGGAAAGACGTGGAGGACCCAGACCGCTTCAACTTCAACAACGACTTCCGACACAAACTGTTCCGCATCAAGATCAACCAGATCCAGATGAAGGAGACGGTAGGGTCACTGGACAACTGCCTCTTTATTTTATCTCTCACTCTCAGAAATCTGTGTGTGTGTGTGTGTGTGCACGCGCGTGCAAGAGAAGGGGAATGTTGTCAGTCGCTCATGGTGTGACTGCATGCTATTTGGTCACCTCACCAGGTGGAGGAGCAAGTGAGCACGACGGAGCGCGTCTTCCAGGACCGGCAGTACCAGATCGACGCTGCTGTGGTGCGCATCATGAAGATGAGAAAGACCCTCGGCCACAACCTGCTGGTGTCGGAGCTCTACAACCAGCTCAAGTTCCCTGTGAAGGTGATACATCTTGAGCGCCCCTCCACCGCCCCCTAGTGTTAAGACATTTGACTGACGCTGCATTCACACTGCCAGCTACAGTCAGCTACAAAGTTACAGACCCTCATTCATTTCAGTGAGCGCTGGGCGACTATGCAGGCGACAGTGAGCAAAAAAATCAGCCGGCTACTCGCGTAAAGTTGACAACGTTATTCCAAAAATAAATTCTCATTCAAACAGTCAGACAGTTGCTGTGTACATCTGACGGCCCTCCCTCTTCTTGACGATTGACAATGGAGGAGAAATTGTTCCTTTACACTGTTTACACTGTAAAGAAACAGGTTTCTTAAGTTTCTCCTCCATTTTCATTATAAATGTAAAGAGAGGCATAAATTGCTTGTGAGGTTAATTAATGCATTGGACACAATGCGTTTACATAACTTCTAGGCTGGCTCCGCCCGACTATGCTCGCAGATCAATTTATTTAGCTGAGATTACAGTCTGTAAACCCCTGATTACGTTAGTGTTCGCACAGCCACCCTGCTGGCGCCCAATCAGCGTGGGTTAGTGAGATGACGTTGAAGTCGAGTGCGTTTCGAAATGGTGGTAGAACTAGATGAGGCGATCAAAACAATTGTAGCAACGCAGATTGGTTCAGCGCTGTCCAAAAGTTTCAAAATTGACCAGAGGTTAATTAGGAGGAGGATAATACTGCCCAATCGAGCGTGGCCAGCTACACCAGGCTACATAAGTACAGGGTTATCTACAATTTCCTTAGTTTGTTCATGAGTTTGTTGAACCCATGCATGTAGCAAGGCAGACACACCTCTTTGGGCGACAAGCCAGACACACCTACAAGCGATGGCTACAAACTAACCTGGCTACAAAGAACTCTAGTGGTGTGAGTGCGGGGTTAGAGTGGGAACCCTGTTGAATGTATCTGTTTCTCATTATCGTCTGTCCCCACAGCCTGGCGATCTAAAGAAGCGTATCGAGTCGCTGATAGACCGGGATTACATGGAGCGTGACAAGGAGACTCCAACGCAGTACCATTACGTGGCCTGAAGGGCTGTTTTATACTACTACTACATTGACTTGCTATGCCTTCCTTATGGCGAGCGTAGCGCTGGCCACAGAAACAGCATACAGCCCCTCAGCCACCCGTCTCTTCCTGTGGCGGCCATTTTATTTCCCCCTTCTATCCGGGCTGCTGGAGCCAGGGTGGGCCAGAGTCCCAGAGAGGCTGGAGAGTCAGCTGCACTGTTCCCACCCAGCATGTGCCTCGGAGGGCCTCTCTGAGCAGGACTGGTCTGTGATGGGACTTGAGGAGTGGCTCAGGAGCTCGATTGTTCAGTTTGATGGGACAAATCTGCTCATACTAAACTCAGCTGGAAATAAATACATACTAGCACTTTTCCCATGTTATGTTTGTTTTTGTTTTCTTTTTCTTCATGGTATCCATCCACTTTGATCTAAATCAGTTATTTTCTGCTATAGTTGGTTTGTTTTGAGTTTTATTGTTTTTGTTTAAGGTATGCTAAGTAAGACCCTATGGGTTTTTAAGGTGTTTTAGTTCTACTCGGTTCACCCTTTACCCTGTTGGGCTCTCTTTTATAGAATGTCTGTCTATAAAATTAGAGGGAGAAGGTCAGAAATGTGTACATCTGAGTTCACCGCTCTGAACACTGCTGCGGTGGTGGTCTGTTTTTTGTTTGGATTCAGATTGCTTGTGTGCACATGACTGGCAATATTACTTAGTATTCCTTTTTATTTGTAGGTCACACAACTATTTGCATTTTCCTTTTTTTTGTTCTTTAAAGCCTGCCTAGTGGCTCTCACCTGATTTAGCATGCAAACACTATATGAGAGCAAAGACACATGGGCAAGAACAGCAGGACGTTGGCTTCCGAGTGATAAGTTCAGCAGCATGTTGGCAGCAGGCAGATTGATTCACCAGCTAATGACACAGTACAAGCTCACTGGGGTATTTTCTTTAACTAGCTAACATATTTTGACCAAAATGTCCAGTGTCACGTGCTGAAATTTTGTAGATCTGATTGTATTCTTTGTAAGAGTGAGAAAATGAACCTGAATAAATGGATATTTAATGAATTATTGATACATGTGTGGAGAATTTACAGTGGCCATTCCTGTTTTTTTTGCACATGTGCTGCAAAATTGCTTTAATGTAATTTCATCCCTATAATCACTAAAAGAAAACAAATGATTACTTGAAATGAGTTCTGACTCTAACGTACAACGAAAAAAGCCATGTGCATTAATTTACCAGATTTTTTTGTGGAACAAGTAATATTTTCTTACCCTAAGTAGTCATTTTTATCATGGAGGAGCAATTCATTTGAATGTATAAGCTCCCTCCCCTATAATAAAATACACATTACAGCCATCCCCAGCTGATTGTGTTTGTGTGTGTGGGGTCCCAAAAGAAATGCAGTTTATCCTTTGTGTTCATTTCTGTTGTCGCTATGATACTGAAACATGTCAATATATTACGTTATTTTAATATTCATGATTATAGCACAACAATGTCTTAAAGTCACTAGGTATCTATAGTCAAGAATGGTATTTACAAAAAATACCCCTTGGTTAAAGGCAGATGCTGCATCTACCACAATTATACTCAGACGTTTAGCATGAAAATATAAAACTTTTGGGTGACCTGCTGTTAAAACAACCACTTGTCCGATAATCTGAGGAATTAAATATTATTTTTGAAATGAGTGAATGACTGAAATGTCAGAAGTTAGCATGGCCAACCTACGCAGGCATCGACATTCAGTTCACTGTGTTCACCCTCGTGAATAGATGGAGTCATCAGCTGACTGCCCGTGGCACACAGACCTTATGTACGAGGGTGCGCATGGATATCCACATGCTGATTACTTCGTCATTTTACAGTTACACTTACTGCTATAGCAAAGGCATTTCCCATATCGACTGATATCACCTAGGTCCTACATGTTGGATATCCTAGGTCCTAAATGTTGTAGCCAATCAGGCTAAAGTAACATTGACAACACCGTTCCAAGTCTATAGGGTATAGGCCAACAACTTGCGTGTTTATTGTAGGCTACTATATTTTAATTACACGCATTTCCTGACCCATATTTTCCATGTCACATTTTTTATAGCAGTCATGTTGAAAGAACGTCGCGCCTCAGACGGGGAGGGGTTTCTCACGTGACTGTACGGTCTTTCTAAGATACAATTTCACATGACTACATGACATTCATGAGTCCTTGCGCCGTTCTTTTATACTTCAAACAGATCATAAATGCTAAAAGAAGCGTGGCCCACAGATTACAAATTTAAGAGGAAATCACAAACCCAAGATTTGTTTTTGTTTTCCTTTGGTCGGTTTCAGTGTGACTGAGACTGACATAGGCGGCTCTGGAAGCTGCGCTCGAAGTGCGTACATTGCGCACTGAGACTGCTGATAACACCTGCGCCTGGAACTTCCACTGTATTGTAGCCATTTGTCTTGTTAACTGTGAGAGCTCTGGAATTGAATAATGGTACGCTGTCTTTTTCGAGCCCTCATCGCTTGGTTTTCACTTCTAGGTGAGTTTACTTCGAACAACATACATAGAATTTAGGCTGCTACACGGCGTCATTTTAGCGTTATACGGCAGTCTACACGTCACGAGGCAGTAATGACAATAGGACCAGGAGTCAGATTACTGTGGATATCTTCTGCAACACAAGCGCTTACAAGCGCGACCATCTGACATCATGGTGATACAAGCGAGCTCATTTATCTGCTTCATTGTAGGCCTATCGCTTTATCAGACTGAACAGAGAACAGTAGTCTATAGGCTGACAGTAAGTTAGGCTATATTATTTTAGTTGGAACCATATGTGCCCATCACTCGTGAATTTAGTATGCATTTTGTTAGGCCATCTGTGTAGAACAGTTGGGATTTATGTTGTCAGTCGGTGTCCCACATCCCTTTTCAGAGTGAATGTTGGCGGTTACAGGGTCAAGTTTCACCGAAAATGGAAGTGAGTGAGTGAGTGAGTGGGTGAGTGAGTGAGTGAGTGAGTGAGTGAGAGAGAGAGAGAAAGAGAGAGAGAGAGAGAGAGATTTGTAGTAAATGATTAACGCACTACAGGCCACCTTCCTTTAGGACAATCTAATGGACAAGAAAGCTCAATATAAGCTACAAGTTACTGCACCAGGCCACACTGAAATATTTAACTATAGTAATAATACCATAATGCATAACTTTTTAGCAGGAACTGGAACAAAGTAGTGTGGGGTTTAGGGAACATGAGTGAAATATGCGGCGCCAACAAAGAGTTCATAGAGTTGATTTGTAAATGGAACAGAGCTGAGGAACACTGCTTTATTCATACTAACAATGGAATACCATTCTGATACAAAACACCATAAGGAAAAGCATAAAGGGCCAACCACAAAAATTGTATCACAGAGTAGCAGTCTGTGTATGCTACCTCAACACACATTATAGGGTTAGTATACCTGGAAATTTATTTAATTAAATGTGTATTGTACTCAAAAATCGTCAAGACAGCTGAAACATAAATATAATAGAATGTTATGTGCCAGAAACACACACACACGCATGTATTACCATATCATATCATCAGGGAAACGTGTACACTTGGTGTGGACGCTCAAGTTCTGTTTACACTAAATACAAATGGTTCAAATATTTATGCTGTCTACTGCCTCCTGCTGGTTGCTGATGGTGTCACATTAATGTCACTTCCAGGTTATGTTAATGGAGTTGTTCTTGAGGTCAGGGAGGGCAACTCTACCTGCATTAAAGCTGAGCTCTCTGCTGTTTTCTCCATCACATACAACACCTCCAGTGGCACAGTATGTATACAAAAGACCATCTTATCTGAACATATTTTGAATTTGTGATATCTTTTTTTTGGGGTAAAAATTATGCTCCAGCTATAATATCAGTATGTGTGAACAGTCCAAAATTCTTATGTGTGACTCTCCCCACCTATCTGCAGTCCAGAACAGTCCAGGTGCTGCTCCCAGACTCAACTACCGTCAACTCAAGCAGCAGTTCCTGCGGAAGCAACAGCAGTTCCCCGTGGCTAGTGGGTGTGTTCGGAGCAGGCCACGCCCTCGGCCTGGGTTTCTCCACCAATGGAAGCGTGTACAGCGTGGCCAATCTGACGCTGCAGTACAACCTCAGTGACGCCTCTGTCTTTCCTCAGGCCAACAGCTCTGGTGAGAAGCACACTGTACAGTTACTACTAAACATAAACATGAACAACACCAGCAAAGAATACATTCACAGTAGCTAATGTGTGAGGCACCTAGCAATACAGTGGAACAAATATCGCTCTAGCTAAATTTGCCTATTGCCTCAGTTTGCATTTTTTTAAATATACCTGATGGCAGGAAATCTCATGAATACATGCACTACTGCAGGCACGGCTGAGCAACTTAAAGGATGAGTATGTCATCTTGGAAAAACCAGTAAGCCAGATTTGGAAAGATACAATCGAAAAAAAAACACCACCCTTGCCTCAATCATCCTTCCTAAACCACGCCTCCAATACACTTGAATAGCATAACCGGAGTAGCATTTGTAAAAGGAGCACATCATCTCGACTACCGGTACTGATAAGAAATGGCTCAACATGTAAGAAAACAACACCAAACATTATAATAATTAATGTAAAAATAACTATTGTTATTACTCACACCTGTCAAGCTAACGCTTTTTAGTACGTTTGTTATGAGTAGTGATCCGCGGTCACGATAGTGCACAATTAAGCAGAGTACGCGCAAGAACGTAGCTCATGCAGACAGACAGTTAGGCCAG
>JAODUH010000018.1:2038410-2059590 GCA_027564835.1 Typhlichthys subterraneus
GTTGTTGAGCGGTCCTGGTAGTGTCTAGTGCTATTGGACATTTCCTTGGACCTGGGACTCAAGTGGCGTCTGACAGCATCACTTACTCTAAACGGGGACTTCTGTGGCGTCTGTTAATGTCACAATTGACAGACCATTCTTATTTCACAAATTGCTAAATGCTTTGAAATCGTTCTGATGTGGAAGTTCTTAAGTGTGGCATAATGTGAAATTAGTATTACATACATAGTATTAATGCTAAACTTGGTTTGCCTACCATCACATATTGCATCTTAACTGTCCTGGAGGGGTGGGTTCCTCCCTCTGTTGTCCCTTCCCAAGGTTTCTTCCTTTTTTTCACCCACGTGTTTTTTGGAAGTTTTTCCTTGCCCGGGGGGAGGAGCAGATTAAGGGGGTGTTGTTTGTTTCCATGTGAAATGTAGGTTGTAAAGCCCTTTGAGACTGCAATGTGATTAAGGGCTGTATAAATAAAATTGACTTGACTTGACTTAATTGTCCTGTGTAGTTTTGAACATTTGGATTTATAGCTATCTAACTTCTTCTATATAATGTTGTTTATATTTTTGGACATTTTTATCATTAAATAGAAATACTCACAATGTGCTATTGTAATAACAATGGCTATTTAACATTACAATTGTCATTAAACTATTATAGGTTTATTATGCCAAATGTGGACTGTATGCTCTAAAACTATGGCAATAAGTACTATACTAAATCTGACCATCTAGTCATATAATTCATTGAGTTCAGAGGAAATATGCTGTCAAAATGACATAGAATATCAAGGAACCCACCCACAAATAATCTCTCACGCCCCCAAACATGTCATTTTGAAAACCACTAATACTATCAATAAAACAAATATAATGAAAGATCATTCAAAACATGCTTAGTTTTGAAACAAGTTTCATGTCTAGAACATGAGTTGTTATGATTGTACATCAAAGTCCATGTTGTTGCAAACTGTACAAATGACAGCATTAAATGTGTTTATTATAGTACACATGTTGCTACATATAAATGATATTTAAATATATTTAGTCTGGCCTATTTTTTGCCTTCTCTCTCCCTCTCCAAATCAGCTGCATCCACTAGCACGTTGCAGGGTCTAGATAATACTAAGGGAGGGGTGTGTCTAACCAAATCCATGAAGCTGGTGCTGAGAGTTGGCCAGAGTAAGTATTGCGCTCTGTGCATGTGTGTGCGTGTGTGTGTGTGTGTGTGTGTGTGTGTGTGTGTGCGTATGCATGAGTGAGATTTACGAATTCAGCAAGTGAGACAAGGATGCATAGAATGACTGTCATGAATCAATTAATCAAAAGAATATTGTGCTGTTTGCTATGTGCATAATATTATTATACCACCCTATCTGGCAATATTAAGTGGTTATATCTGAATTAGCATTCATCCCCACATTAGTCTCATGCATACAAATCAATAACTGAAACTACTTACAGCTAAATGCATTGGGATTTAGCTGATTATATTGGCAATTCACCCTCATAATCTATTTTATCTGTTCATAACATCGAATGAGACCACCTACAGTATATATTTACATATTTATACTGCATTATAACTGTTAAACACATACAGTATATTGCAATCATCTTGATGTAACATGTAGTAACATAATCATCCCTTATTCCTGGTATTCAGATCCACTCTGGACTTTTCAGGAGCCACCCATCAGATTCCCATCCAAAAAGTCCAAGTCCAACAGCAGTGCTGGTGTGTGAGAAACAAGATAATCAGATTTACTTTATATTTGTATTATAAGTGTGCTCATGTGGGTAAACTGATACTGTTGCATGTTTATTAGGGTAATGTGGTTGCTATGCTGTAGGCGGTTTCAAAGTTAAACGTGTTTAACCCCATAACACCGGTACCAATTTTAAACCATTACAGCCAAAGTAGTTAGTACATTTGATGTATGTATGTAAACTCTAAATGAAATACACAATAAGCAGTGGCCATTAGGTTTTCAACTATTGTTACTATACTGCACTAATACTATCTGCAGATTGAAAGAAGATTTGACCGTATCAATTACTGTGCATACTTAACTGCACTTTTTCCATAAATAGTCATGGCATTTATTATCAAAATCAACACATTATTATCACAAATTTAATCTGACAAATACAATACGCTCATCAAATTTTACCATATGGTCACAATAGGTAAGATGAAGATGTTCAACTGACCGTATGTATACTGTATGTTTAACATTAGGGTAGAAATGAAGCAAATGGTAGATCTCTACAAAGAATAACAAACAAAAAATATAAATATTATTATTGAGTAGATGCAACAATCAAAATGTTTTTCTGATGGCTCTTTTGTTTTCATCCTTCCCTCTGTCCATTTGGAGACAGGCTCTGGAATGGGAGAGACTCCCCCCAGTGGCAGCAGTGGTTTACAGCCAGGATTATTCATTGGGATTTGGTCTGGCTGCACAATTGTCATTCTGGCTTTGCTCTGTCTGCTGGCTTTACTGTGGAAGTGTCACAACCACCACTGCTTCCCTGACGTCCAGCAATCTGCCTCCATGTCCCTCAACACTGCCCTGGCCATGCCCAAACGGGATAGCATAAGCAGTGAAAACAATGGTGCAGAATGCAGCAATGTTGTCTTTCCGACGCAAGTTTCAGAAAACATGTTGTGTCGTCATTATGAATGTATGAGCGCTGATTATGGGCCCCCTGTATATATAGTACAGTAAATAACGCCTCGAATTCCAACCAACATTCACTACAAGGTATGATGCTATTTCTGATGCAACTGCATCATTTTGCTTACCTGATAACATCTTCAATCTTTTACGAGTCCTCCTCAAACTAATTTTAAGAATCGAAATTGCATAACTGGATCAATGTGCAGTGGAAATGACACCGCAGTACTTCTGATGAAGGACACTTTCCCAAATATAATAATACGTATTATAGATTGTAACAGTTAGTCAGGGAAAGTCCCTTCTATTTGCACATGCAGAATAATGTTTGGATTCTCCTAATTTACAATTGAATATTTTTCTTTCAAATAGTCTAAAATATAGTTAAGAAAAAAATAAATTGCAATTCAGTTTTCTAAAATAGTTCACTAAACAACTGACAATTATCTGATTGTACATATATTTTTTCATGCCATGCTTCATGCATTAAAGTTGTCAGTTTCCGTATCCACCACTAGGGGCACTGTTGCCTCATAGCGGGACTCTAGAAAGGTTGTGTGAGAGTTGTATACAGTACAGCAGGGCTATTCAATTACAAATTCAGGTGGGCCAGATTTTAACAAGTAAAACTGTAGGTGGGCCAATTATTTACGTGAGCGTCTACCAGAGTGAGACAAGGAGAGCATCCATCAGCAGCTTGGTTAATGTTCAATGTGTCAAGTCAATGGCGAAGTTTTTCTATAGAATTATAGGATGCCGCTTATTCCAAGTCTCATACGGGCTTTTGCACAACAAAATAGCAGCCACGCCCACATGCGTTCAGTTTGCAATGTGGCGTTCTACAACTGAAATGACATTTGTTAGACAAAGTAAAGACAAAAACGTCGGGTCAAATTCCAGGAATTCCTACCGGTATGGGTTCAAATGTGAACAGGAGGAGAGAACGGACATGGGGCCCCAGGATTGGGAGAGACGCACAATCAACATCTGATAGGGAAAACACTGTCTAGAATATTATCCATGAGCCGAGAGACAGTCGGGGCCAGACTTCTCAAACTTTTGATATTGCATGCTGTCAGTCAGGAAAAGGAAGTGCGGACCAGGGCCCTGTAACTTGTATTTATGATCTACTATTATTATATTAAAGCTGATTTTATTAAACTTGGACACATTGTCTCCTCCTACTTCAACTCCATAAAGAACACGCAGGAACTGGGTGTGAGGAGACATACGCCAATTCCAACATACCATACCCACCCATTATCCTTAATAACAGGAGCTACGGGAGCTATGTGCACATACGTCACTCAGACTCATTTCATTACATTAATTATTAGGTCTGGACTGCTACATTACATTTACAAACAGGCTGTCATGATGTCTTGGCTGTAGAATAATAATATCTAATTTACAGTAATATATTGACTTGATTCGTATGGTAGAGTATATTTAGCTAATGTACAGTATATTGGTCAAGGCTGCAATCCCCTCATGGGCCACATGGGGGCAGTTGGTGGGCCGCATTTGGCCCGCGGGCCGCCAATTGAATAGGCCTGCAGTACAGCATGTGTTATATGCATCATGAAGACCACTATTGCTTATTCTGTTAATTAAATCAAATAATTAATTATTGTTTCTATTTGAACTTGAAAACACTGAATGCTAACAATGCTTTTAAAGTAAACATTAGTTTGTTCAAAAATGTACCTGAATTATTTGAAGAACCTCCATTTACAATAATATAAATTAATCTTTTCTATTTTTTACAATCTTTTATCAGGCAGGCTCATAGAGTTTTCTAACTCATATACAACAGAACATCAGAAAATTACTATTATTATTAAATTATATAGTATTATAACTAAGCCAACATATACATATATATTTCAGTAATTATTGATCACTTTGAAGGGCTTTCAAAATAGTTGGAGTTGGTAAAATTAAAACAAATTAGCCTGTCATTGTGAAACATGTGAAGTTGTTAGTTGCATGTGTGTGCTTCTTTCCACCCCCTCTTTAAAAGTGATTGCTGCTTTGTATGATGCTTTGTCTAATGTGAATATTCACAGCCGAATGAGCCATGGTGGGGCGAGGTGAGTTCAGTTGACCTCAGGGTCACTAGAGACAATGGAAAGCAGCCTTCTTAAGGCAGAACAAAACATAACCCTCAGGCTCCAGGCCCCTGCTGTGGGAGGAGTCTGGATATGGTAGGCCATTTTAGAAAGAAAAGGCAATAGCTTCAGAGGAAACCACCTTTAAGCTTAAATGTATCACATACCATGCCATAGCCTGACTTTGCAGGTCAATCCTCATTGTGTCCAATTGATACACCTTACGATATAATTACTGAGGAGGTGGGTGTAATTAATTTAGACATCCATATGTTGTTTGTTATGCTATGGGAAATAAAGTTTTACACCCTCCATGGTGGTTCAACAACACAACTTCTACAGAGGGAGGAACCATCCCTGCCACTGGCTTTGAGTGGGGGTGGGGAGTCACGAATGAGTAGCATGGCAGCATTTCAAACAGGTCCACATCCCGTTCCGATGTTGGTTCCTGGGCTATAAGCTCTCTCCCAGGCCATTTCCCTAAAAGTGTCCCACCAACCTGTTATTTCTGGAAAATGTATTGTTGAATGATTTTAAAGTATTTAAATAACCACTTGTAAAGATTAGACAACATCTGTAGGATAGCTTATGTCTTTGTTCTTATAATAAATACATGGTTGACCTCCGCACATCAAAACAATACCTGCAGTCAGTGTATAGGCGGCACATTACTCAGTTAACTAGTTCTAGGTCCATCTGCTGGCCAGTTCCAACACTGTAGCTCAGACGTGTCAGCAGAATCTGACTTAATACAGTAATTATTATTGTATAGATACTGCTGAACACAAGTCTCAGATTTTCAATCCATATGTTCAGTTTGGGGCAGCTTTTCTTTTTAACCCAAAATGTATTGTGTTTAATAAAGAAATAATAAAAAAGATTATATTTAAAATATTAAAATAACTTGAAAAGAGACCGACATGTTGAAAATAACACATGGCTTATAAAACATTACATATTATATTTTAATTTTGTTATTCTTGAAACTTATTTGCACACATATTCTATACAACGAGAACATTTATTTATCTTCAAAACAAGAAATATATTGTAAAATGACAGTGATATGATTTAGCAACATAGCATATACATTCATAAAAAGAATGTAACTCAATATGTATCTCGAAACCTTTAATAACGTTTACCGTTATTAAATAACCGTTTAGCATGTAAGCTTTACCACAATCTTCAGAATTTCAGTCAAAAAATCATAGAACATAAGAACGGTTATAAACCCATAAAAACTATAGAATATTTATATGTATCCTAAATTACATTAACAAAAGTCCTACAAAAATAATTCTGATTGACCTATAACATTGGACTAATAGTTTGTTTGCGATTCATTAGACGTGCTTAATTAAAACGTAGGCCTTAACAAATAATTTCAGAGTGATATACTTTTCTTTATATGGCTAAGGATACATTGTTTTGTCTGGATTTGCAACAGGTTCTTCCATAACTTGCCTTATTTCTGATGTACGCAAGGAATACACATATTATTACAAGTCGTTGTTTATGTTTAAATTAGACTTTTTTTTTCTTTTATTTACGTTAAACTTTAATGGCCAACGTCATTTGCATTTATGATTAGGCCTACTGTTATTTATATGCTTTCTAAAATATCGTTGAAACCAGCAGCGGTGTTCTTTCCTTCTTTCGGATAGGTGGAGGGTCTTTGGCAGGCTTGAAGACACGGATCGGAAGTACCGTAGTTTATGTATGCTAATAAAGGAGTTGGGGGTTGTAGCTAGATATTTACGTTCAGTGGGAGCCGCCCTTCATTCACCCACATGGTTAGGAACTGGTCGCGTTGGCGCCACTTTCTTAATCCCTCAATGATTTACAAAGCCTAAACGCGTTGTAACCTACTACCAGCTTGACTCGGATATTACTTGACATTTGTGTACGCTAGTTTTAACTTCTACGGAATAGTTGCGTATATTTCCATATTTGTCGGTAGAGTATATGGAAGCCCATGCAAGTGAGCGAAGATGGTGGATTTCGCTGGTGAGTGTGTACTGAGCGCATGTTTATCAGCAAGGAAGTCGATTTGTGATCTTTTATACATGTGCAAATGCGGTCTTATCTACCGTGGACATTTACTTTTGTCTGTATAACACTTTATTTATAAAGATCTAAAAACATTAACATTTTGTTAACGGGTTGGCGATTAAAAACACTGTAACGTGAGGCGCATGGCAGCCCCCTCTGCTCCACCATTGAGGGAATGAGGGAGATTTGAAAAGCGTGCTGCCCTAAGCGTTCTCAGCTGCGCTATAATAACTTCTACAAAACATGCTCTATTTAGATCCTTAGCTTGTATTACATGAACGGTACATGATTTGACTGCAGTTTACAAATCATCTTAATTTGCTGATCAGTCCCAAGTGCATTGGTGTGTGAGTTAAAGTGCACCTCAGAACAAAGCGGCAGCACATGGGGCATTTCTAGGCCGCGCGCTTTAGCTAACAAGCTAGCTGAAACTTGTGATACTTGTGCATTGCGGATCAAACGCACGCTTTGCCCAAACGTTAAAAAAACACACGATACAGTTTCAACAATGGTGCATTTCTTTAAAAGAATAACCTATTGGATGTCTGAACATAAAAAATAACTCGTTCTCGCTCGTTGCAGCTAAGCTAACGTTATTTGATAGCACGACGGCGTCGTCAACTCGATAACAAAATGCAACACGGACATGTGATTCGGAAACCTACAATGGGTTTTCCATCTACTGTTTATTTTAGATGTAGTTGGAATCACTGGCCAACGCTGTTGACCGTCTGCAGTGTTTTCATCAGGATATCTCGTCAGCGTCTGTAGCCTGCCGCTACCGGGGTAGGGTACGGTACCTGCCCAACCAGCTCAGCGCAATGCTGCTAAGACGCTAGCTAGTGTTCGTACAAAGACTAGTCAGGTACCCTAGACTGTCCGGAATTGTAGCCCATAATCATTAAATACAAAAGCATCCTTTTTTTTTTTTACATATTCACATTTCATACTACATTCGCATTTACTTTTGTTTTTAAGCAATTTCTGTTTAGGTTGGCGCACTTCGGGGCGCCATGTTAAACGCGATGGGGGAGGGGTGAACGCTATAGTTTGCATCTCTGCGCACGCGCGTTCCCTCTTCTGAGGAACGCGGGCTGCGCAATTCATTCATACTTTTCTTCCAGTAAATTCTTGTTACTTAATATTTCAAAACACGGATTATTTTTTTTTCCAGTATGTTTCATACTGTGGTGACACACATGCATGTTTTTAGATGAGCAATATATTCTCCAATGTTTCTTAAAGGAAAGAGCATGATTCAGACAATTTGCTTGTTGCACCCAATAATGTGAACTGCCTTTTTGTTTTTTTTTCTACAGAATGCCCACGATCAGAAGAAACAGCATCAAAGTGCAGACATGGACTGATGGGCTTCTTATGGAACTTCTTCTGACAATATATTTTGTCTTTGTATTGTCAAAGTGCTTACAGTGCAGGTAGTAATATGTGATATCTACTGCAGTGGAGGCACTTATAGCAATATGTTGACAATGATTTGCAACATTTTTATATTTCAATTGTCTTGCTGTCTTTGTGCTAAGGTGCATCTAGTGCAGATAGTGAAATAGACTAGCACCTACTGCCCTAAGTGCTCCTTCTGGCATAAGGAGCTGTGAAATACACCACTTGATCGGTTAATTAATAATTGGGCATACATGTCTCGCAGTTCTCTGCTAGTTTTGCATAGTTGCACTACAAGAATGGATGAGTTGTGCAAATCTATGCAAAACTGATGGTGGCCTGCTTGCTCTCCACCTGTTTATTGTTGGCTGTGGAATACCCTCCTGTTGCCCATACAAAGCCTATTTTCTAAAATTAAAAATTCAATAAAATTAGCTTTCTTTGCCAGTTTAACGTGATGCCAAAGTTTCAGCAGTGCTAAAGTGCTTATAGTGCAGGTAGTGTTTTCCCCATCTACTGCAATGTATGCACTTGAAGTACTTCTAACTAACTGCATCTATGACATGCCCGGACTGCCTGATTACTGCTGGTCAGTTTTGCTGGTTTGCATTCAGCTTTAACTGATGTTTGCTGTGCAAATCCATGCAAAACTGATTAAGTTAATCACTTCTCAACAACAAAGTTGTAACCTTTCAGTGTGTAAACGGCATCTTGCTGTATTGTGAATATATCTGCTTGTAGATGTGGGTATTAAGAGGTCCCTTTCTACCCAGGTGGGGGCGAGTAGCAATGCTGTGTACTGAAAGGTATTGCACTTGTCCCGGCCTGTGTAGGACTGTGGAGATGGACCTGCCTCTGAACCCCTTTTGCTTGGGTTCAGACTGAATTTGCATGCAAGAAAATCATTGTCATTTGCTACTTGTTAAGAGTAATTATGTATTTAAGGGAGGGGTGAATATGCCTAATGATTTTAATAAAAAAAAATTTTCATACATATTACTGTGTATTGACTGAATTTAATTAAGGACATTTTCTGGAAATGTATAATTTGTAGTGAAAAGTTTAACTGATTCACTGTAGTGTAGAATGGGAGATTTTACTTTACATCATTTTTTGTAGGGGAATTTAGACCAAATAAATGGTCAATAATAGTGCTTTTATATATTGAATATGGACAAGTTATAAAAACCTGTGTGCTGAAAAATACAATATGTATATCTTGTACGGTATATGCACCAAATAACAGTTTAGCATGCATGATAACACGGGTAGACTGCGAAACAGTGAGGACTGCAATGACAAATTTGAATTTGTTGATTTAATTCAATTTTTTTTAAGTCGTGCATTTTCCATATTGTCAAAACGTTTGCCACTAGATGGTGCTGTCGAGCATATTCTCAAGCTGTAGTCAATGTGAGTCAGCCCCCAGGTAGCATCTGGTGCTCCTTATACCATCCAAACTGGAGAAGCATGTTGCGTTCAGATGGACTGCTAACTACATGGACACGTAATGTCCACGCACAGTAGGCTTATTACAGCAATGCAAAGATTTGAGGCATTGTTTGGATTATATTTTGTTTTCGCATGTTTGCTGGCACACACGTTGCGGCGAGCGCTGAGTGGGCTACTGATTCGCGAGTTGTGGTCGATAGGTTCACCTGCGTGGGTTAGTTAAGCTAAAAGGCTATGATTAGAAAAAAGTTAAGTCTAACTTAACTTTATTAGACCTGCGTGTTACGCGTTTTTATAATGGGTGCAAAACTGAACTATATTATTTTGTTTTTGTTTTATTGTCGTGGCTTAAGTTTTGGGATCCCATCAAGCTGCGACGAAGTTAGAAAAGTTTACCAGCTCAGAGTAATTGGACCGGTTAAATTATTGCCCACAAGACCAAAATCAGGTAGGCCATGCATATTTTAACTATCGTAATGTTTTGGCTATGCTCAGGGTCAGAACAGTATTTCGTGCATAATGCATGTTAACTTTTAATTTGGGATAGTGATTGTCATTGCCAGCCTAATTTGACAAAGTATGAACATTGAAAAGTGCTATATAGTCATGTTATGTGAAAGACATACTGGTATTGTTTAATGCGTTTGACATATTTATTCTTTATCATATAATCTACACAATGCAACTAAAATCAGTTTATGTAGTCTAAGTATAATATTCATAGCCTATTACCGCGTTGCGATCATAGACTAGAAGTTTATATGCTTTTTTATTAATAGCTTGCATGATGTTTCAAATTGTATTTGTTAAAAATAAAGCTGTAGGCTACAACTGATGAGTATTCTAAAAGCGATGCATGGAACGTTACGATGTTTGATGAGTTTTGCAAGGTGTCATTTTGATCCTTAGATATTCAAGCGTGTGTTTGATAAGCACCTCAAGTCATCACAGCAGTCTTGGTATTTTAGAAGTGTCTGGCACAATCCTATTTATGTAGCGCTCTCGTGGAAACAAATGGCATGGGGTCTTATTTTTAAAGATGTAGTTGCTTTAGGTTGCCTAAACACGTGTACGCATGTCCATGAGTGAGACAACACAAAAAAGTAGTATAGCCTTAATTGTCTACTTTTATTTGTTGTCCTGTTTTATATGCTATAACATTATGGTAGCCCACAGTAATGTCAGTGACATTTTAGAATTTAAATTCACGAACAGTTTCAATGTACGGCTCCGTAGATGGACTTGTGACGACGACCTCTGGCATGTCAGGTTATGATAGTCGACCTAGTGCAGGAAGTCTAAGCAGGAGATGACTGCTTGGACCACTGGGAGCTACACCATTTCTCTTGGGAGGAACTGCCATATCATTCTTCTGCAGTTCAGACAGATAATCTGTAAGCATGGGTTGTGTGATGCTGGCTACGCAGGGCAGTTTGGTGCACATAGTCACTGGTCAGAGTTGGGTTTCACTCAATTATACTAATGTATTGCAGTTCTCAGCAGATATTTTAGAGCTCAGTTGGTGTTCTGGAAATACGACCTGGCACTTCCGGCTTTTCATAGCTGCAGGTCTTCCCTCATCTTGGTGTATTTGTTGGACAGAAGCATATTTATTAAAGCATAATACATACAAATTACATTTAACACAAACTCTGTAATATGTTAAAATAACTAATACAAAAATAAACTAATTCATATGCAGTGTTATTTTTTGAATAACACTGCATATGACAATGTGCTTCAGATACTGTACCTGTGGAAACATGCTTGCTGAACATATTTATTCATGTTATTAATTGTGCTTTATTAAGGGCCATTAATAGGCTACATCCAAAGGGCATGCATTTCCAAACCACCCCAAGACCTGCAGATAATGTGAAAATAGAGTCACAATTCAAATATGATTTACGCCATGGTTATCATGATGGTAGATTTAGCTAATAATAAAACAGTAATATTATTTGTATTAACAAAGACTTAGTCCTACCTGTCCAATAAGAGGTAATATAATCACCCAGTTTAGGGCATAACTATAAACAGGTATTAAAACTGTTCAGTGCCCATTGATGTAAATGAACATTTTTAGCTATATTTTTATGTGAACCATTAATGTGCTGTAGATATATCGTATCAATATACTAATTATTCCCAACTATCGACAGCTCTACCGGATGTTAAAATCCAGTATCAGTCGGCTGAGATCAAAACACAAGCCAGTCGTTTCACGCCTTAGTGTTAAAGTGGAAATAACTCTGGGAAGCATTTGAGTTCAATAACAC
Source organism: Typhlichthys subterraneus (assembly GCA_027564835.1). Lineage (NCBI taxonomy): Eukaryota > Metazoa > Chordata > Actinopteri > Percopsiformes > Amblyopsidae > Typhlichthys > Typhlichthys subterraneus. The sequence goes on from JAODUH010000018.1 coordinate 2,050,386, forward strand.
GACCTGGGGTGCTTTCATGTTGTCTTATCTGGAGCAGCTGAATTCCTCAGCATGTGCCATCACCAGCTCTCTCCCGCTCTGTCGAGTCTCTCAAGGAGCTGATAGTGTCTTTGGCAACAGTTCTCTGCCTTGTGCCTCAGCATGTCTAAATAGGCTTTATAGAGTTGTACCTACCTTTTTAAAGATGTTTTCATTGTACCCCTATGAGTTTGGACTGTTTACATGTGTGTGCCTATAGTGTCAACTCTGAGACAGTGATAACGTTTGAGCACAGATGTGCTCTCAGATCTGGCTGTTTTAGTGTTCCAAGACGTGCCTAAACGTGTGCACACCAAATGAATTATGCCGTCTCTATTCAATACTGTTCTATACCTGGGGAAGCCAACGTTAATTCACGATTGCATTGAAAAACTGTAAGCATACACACTTATTGTTCACATCGTTTCATTGTTCATGTGATTTCTCCTCAATGAATCTCAGGGTCAGATCTCCAGGTGTGCATTTCCAGGAACCTTACCTGCTGCACTAAAAAGATGGAGGAGCGTTACCAAGTGGCCGCCCGCAGAGACATTCAGAGTTACCTCCAATCCTCCAGCTCCAGCCTCAAGTTTCTTATCTCGCGCAACGTGGCTGCTTTTCAAGGTAAGGCTGTATTTAGTCTCGGTTTTCACATCACGGTGTACGTGAAATGAAAGATCAGCGCAGTGGTTGCCTGCATAATTACGTGTGTGGGGGTCATTGTGTAGGTGTAACTTAGAAGTTAGTGTTTGTGTGGATGATGGAAGCCTTCGCGTCAGAGTGAACTTCAGAGCAGGGGCATCCCTCCCTCTCTAGACATTTCACCATAGTTTAACCATTAGAAGTCGTGGCTGTGTTGATAGAAGGCAACTTGTTGGTGTCAATGTACTTTCTTTGTATCAGTATTTTCTCATACGTAAGTGCTAGATGATGACCTGTGTCATGTCTGGCTTTAGAAACTTAATGTCACATGTTTGTCTTTTTCCTGCTTTTTTCTCTCTCTCTCTCTCTCTATATATATATATATATAAGTTCTTATAGACATAGTCCAAATTCTTTATGGTCTTTGCCTCATTCTCTCAAAATATTTCAGACTCTCCTATGGTCTTTAGCGCTGATTGACAGGTGATTTACAGGCAACAACTTGCCTCTGTGTGTCCCCTTCCTGTCTTGTGTATGCTAACACTGTCAGACCTGTTGAGCGTTGCCATATAGCAGCTAAAACGGGTGGGTTTTGAATAGAGAGCTTCTAATCTAAATGTACAGTCTGAGCAGCATATCATTAAGCCACTTGTCTTTAACGACCTTGCTCAGTATAAAGATGCAGTTGTATCACCCTACCACTTATGGCAGATGATTTGTAGTCGGGTTCCTTGTGAAGACAGTGTTTTTAATGTGGTTTGAGGAATCATTGCCCTGTTCTTGCTTTCAGATGATTTACAGTGCATCAACTTAAAAATACTTAATTCTTGTGAATATTGTGCAAAGGCACTTTGTGTATCCTGCTTGGCATAAAAGGCATGGCATTGGTTTGGTTCAGTTCAGCAGCGAAGTTGCCCAAAAATAATCTGAAGACTGAGCAAAATTTACAGACGGGTTCATCTGTGGAATTGCTGTCATTGTGCATTCCTGCCACACCAAACATACTTCCCTATCAACATCTATTCTTATTGGTCAACAAGACGCCTGCCTTTACCAGTCTTTACAATAAAAAAAGGAATGAGCACTTCTACAACTATTATTGTTACAATAATAGCTTTTATATGCAATTTAATACGTGCTATGCAAAGTTAATGATAACTTTAAGTTTGTTGGTTCAACTGTTCTGTATACAGTTGAGCATATACCGTATGCATGCTATGTTTTCTTGTGTTATGCTAGACATGATTAAAGTGACCGACCTATGTTTTACAGCCTAGTCTATGCATCCACATTGACAGACACACAGCCACAACATTTTCTCATATAGATGGGCTGGTGTTGTGCAGCGCCCGTCTGCACGTGTCATTTCTAAACACGGTCATTCCAGACCATTGCTCCAATCACTGTTGTCTTCAAGGACTGCATTCCTCTGGTGCCATAAGTCCAGATCTGCTCACTGTGATCGTCCTGCTCCCCAGAGACACTTTCACATCCATCTACCCAACTGATTCATAGAATTCCTGGCCAGTGTAAGACTCCTGCCCCATGGGGTTGTGGGATAGCACAGCTTGTTGCCATGGGCGAAAGAACCTGAGCGAGAGAAAGAAGAACTCGTCTGAAGCTCTTCCCAGTGAGATACATATTGTGCGTTGTGTGCACAGTGTTGGAGCCTCACAATGCACAGGGAGACATTCTGACAAATGAAGACGAGACCAACTTTATTTTCCTTCATTGTCCCAGCTGCATGCCCTCATGTGCTGAGAAATAACTTAATAAACATGGTTGTCAGGTTCATTTCAAGAGGATAAATGAAATGTAGCACAGTGCTGCAGTAGTGAGAGCAGCGGGATGGGTCATTGTTTGGAAGCTTTAACGGTATAGTCAGCTATTGCAAGCTAATTGTATGCTAATACACTTTTCGTCAAATTCACCAAATGTCTTCTGGTATTTCGCTAGCTTGCCATTCTCAGTGTGTGTTGAAAAAAAATGACCTGATACTTCTGCACAGCCTCTCTTAATAGAAACATAAACAATGTGGCGAACAACGCTCACAAAAAGAAAGCTGTATACTACACTTTGCGTCACAATGAGTTTCAATATGTGTGAGCGTGAGAGGGATATTTTTTGGATTTGAGCTCTAATTTAGCAAGCAAATAACTAACACTGCCTTTATTGGAATTGCCAGATCCAAGATTCAAACCAAACATGGATACCACGTCCCACTGGTATTCTTGAACTTTGAAAAACCTTTTATGGGCTTATTTCCCAGTGTCTCCAGATTGTTTGAGGCTGTTATTTTCTCTCCAGTGTCAGTACCTCCTACAGTGGATGCTTAATTGAAGGCCTTGAAAACAACAAATGGCCACATTAGCCTGCTGCTTTTAAGTGATCATCTGTCCTGTCTGTGGCTGTTAATACATACTGTATGTGCTCTCTGTTGTCTGTCAAATTAGAGTGCAGGCTGACAGTCAATCACAAGCTAAGCGCTTCCTGTAGGCTACATGCTGTCTTTAGTGTGTTCTTCCCCTACACTTTGGTATTGTGACCATAGGAAGTCAAACATGCTCATAAGTATTGTTCTTTCTTTCTTTTATATTTGCAATGTTACTGTCTAACATGTATGCAGTCTTTTGACCATCTTCTACAAGAGGAAGTAAACAACAGTTTAGTCACAGTAATTAAACATTTGTGCCCACGGAAAACACGTGGGATGGATGACTATATATAAATATAAAGGAATCTGCACTGAAAGCAGCACAACAATTGTGTATTCTTTCCCAAGGTCCAGGAAAAGGCCAGTTGTGTCTCTCCCTCTGCTTCCCATACTTATGTGGAGGGTCTTCTTGACTAATTGCTTGGTCCTTCAGTGGCAGAGTAGAACAATTTCAGATGGATGGTTCTGTTTCCTTTCTCTCTTCTGCTTTGTTCTTCTGAGTGTGTGCAGGTTTGGAGTAAAAACCTTTGTAAATAAAGTGCAATATTTGTCTGTACCTCTACATTAGTGGAAAAAGGGGCAGTTACAATATTGTAGATCCTTCCTTGTAGAAAGGTAGTGCTTGTAATGGTATGTAAATGTACTTTTAATTAAGTTGTTGTCAGTGTCAGTCTTTGCAACGGTACAGTCAAAGTAGTGTGTAGTGAGTATGCATAATTTCCTTTTGCAAAGCAATTAGAAACCATTGAAGCCATTGTTGAAGCAATTAGCTGCTGGCCTTGAGTCAAAGTTCAACCATGTTTTACTCTGACCCATAAATAAATGCCTTTTTGACTTCTTAATGATGAATGAATCATAATGGAGGAGTCCATTATTACTTTCCCATCCCAGCCTCAATGAGCATGAAGTAGGAAGAAATTAGGCTGCTTTTTGTCAATTCTCTATTTATCAAACAAACAAGATGAGAAGGTTTACTTTATTTTAATCATATTAAAATGGTGGGGTTGGGGTTTGTATTTATTTGTTACATCAGCACACCTCCCCACATCTACTCAGTTAGTGGGCATATGCCAAGGCCAAGTTGATATATTTTTTACCCCACTCTCTAATATGCCTTGACTCACCTAATTACATCTTCATGATAACCAGACAATGTGTTCTGAACAGTATTTTACCATGATTAGAGGAATATTTAACAAATGCTGAGTACCACTGTGTCACGGCAGTAGGTTTTTTTTCATCAAGTTTCTATATTGGACACAGATTGGTGGCTTGCCTCAGTCAAGGAAAGTATGTGGCTATTTAGGTTCATATAATATATTTTGGCTGTTCTTGTTTTTTCAGAAGTATATAATACACCACTCTGTCTTGCATTTTAGCTGCTATGTGATTTCTTATAGTGGCCAAATGAAAAAGCTTTACCAGTTGGCAAGTACCACAATTGCCACTTTAGAAGTGACATGGAATAACGTGTTATAGTTTTTTTTATTACTGAATGTAAACAACTGCGACGAATGAAAGAAAATACTCTTCACCATGGTATTACTCAAAATTGTATTCTTGTGATCCCCGTGACTTTATGAAAAAGTATGGCTCTCATGTACAATGTGTTGGGTGGCGGAAAGAAAACAGTTTTCGAGTGACCAACATGGCTCATACAATTGCATGTGGTGACAGAAGGAGCCAGCCACTGTTGTCCATGTCCAGCAGCGCCATAGCAACATCTCCCACTTGACGGTCAAACAGAAGAACAGTAGCGTGTCAGTGGGTTTGTGTGAAAACGACACTGTAAGCGAGGCCTCTGACACAGTGCACTGTAACGGGCTGGTCAAACGCTTGAGTACAAAGTGTGGTTTTGAAGGTCGCTACAGACGTAGCATCCCTAAGGGCAGCCGGGTTGTGAGATTTGAAGAACACATGGAGGGCTTTGTTTGGGTTACTGTTAACATAGCCGGCTTCCTGTTTGGTCTTTTACAGGCCAATCAATGAGGTTAAGCCAGTAGCATGTGAGATGATGTATACTATGGTAGATTCAACTGTTCATATAATTGTCTCAGATGGTTTCCAGTGCAATTCTTACCTGATTGCTGGTCTTTGTTTGATCCCAGAACCTATCTTTGTTGTAGTTTTTTTGACATTTTGTAGTCTTTGTCCGCCAGGTCTACAGCAGTGCCTCTTTTGTCACTTTTTACAAGAGGAGTGTGTGTGTGTGTGTGTGTGTGTGCGCGTGTGCGTGTGCAAACCAGAGCAGGGGCCTCTTCGAAATTCCCACAGAATAGGGCTTAGCTTTGTGATTCAGAGCTGGACAGTTGATCTAGGGAAGGAGAGAGAGCAAAAAATGGAAAAGAAACAGAAGCTGACAGAGAGAAAGTTGGGAGGGTGCCAGACTCTATTGAAAGTCTCGCCCCAGTGTTTGAAGTTGGTGGAGAAGGATTTAGTGAGAAGTCGGATTATTTAGAGTCAATACCCTGCAATAACCTAGCTGTTCACACTGAAGCGGTGACACGATGTATCCAGTTGGTCCACAACAGCACTGCTTATGTTTCGCTCCTCAATATAGCAGCTAAAGTGCTGGATGCCTTGCTGTACTTGTATTCTGTGGCCATTCCCCCAAACAAACTGTATCTTCTCCGTTTTACTTTTGTTGTTGTATTTTACATATTGTTTTGTCAACAAAATAGTAAATATTATATTGCAGTTTTTTTTGCCGCTTTACTCTGTAAAAAGGGTAGCAGCCAATGACTGTACATTATGCTCATGTCATGTACATAACACTTTTTATTAATAAACAACTGATCTAGATTTTAGGGCAAATTTGTTGCAAATCTTTTAATTTTTTTTTTTTATGCCACGCTATCTCACTTTAAAACACATTTCTCTCATTATCATACACACACACATACATAACCCTGCATTGAGATGCCCTCAAAATATCCACACTTGTCAGCACTTTACCTAGTGTTAGTCTCTGTGCCTGTTTTGAAATGGAAATGTGTTGCTCCTGGCTATTGTCTCAAGGCCATTCTGTAGATACTGCAGTAGCACTCCCCTAAATGAGACACATTTACACCCTTTTGTTCCTTAACAGATACAGTTACACATAAGGACAGTGTAGTTAACTGCGTCTTTGAATTTGAATTACAGTGTGTCACTGTGATGAGATGTTTTTCAAAATTAAATAAAACAAATTAAATGTCTTAGACCAATAATAAAGGAGATAATTTAAACGTGCAACATTTAACTGGGGTGTATTTTAAAATAAATTAAACTATACTAAATTGATCAGTTTTTTAATGTGAAAAATCTGTGTAATTTCAGTTAAATATAGCAAGACTAATGCATTTACTTAATGAGCTTCTCTTTTTCCCATAGCTATTTAAAGCACAGACATCGGGCTGCCAGGTCAGTTTATGGGGGTTGAGTGTTTAGCTCCTACCTGCTCTTTAATTAAAGGCAGGGTTAGTAATTCTTGAAAAAGATAGCTAACTTCGAGCTCAAATCAAAACAAACTCCCTAAAAGCTTCGCCCATTGCGAAGCCAAGCAGCATAGTTGTGAGCGGTGTTCGCCACTTTATGTTTATGTTCCTATTTAAGGAGCTAGGGCTGTGTAGAAATTCTTTCTCGTGTTAAAGGTGGAATATGCAATGTTGGGTAAAGATTGTTGAAATTAACTCAACATCAATTCAAAGACTCAGTGCTGGAGGGTGCTCCCTCAGAAGCTCTGTCCCACACATTGTTAAGACTGGGATAGGTTTGTGTGGCTCAGTCCGCACAACTTTGTCTTTTTACAGAGCCACAGTTGTGTAGAAACACCATATTTTCACGTACAGAACCAACAGCTAGTGGGGCTGCGAGGAGACACATTTGAGCAAAAGTGGATCGGATTAGAATTGCTAACCCCACCTAAAACGGAAAATGTTTGATTAATAAAACATGTCCTTTATTTTACCTTCCCAATGCTTATTCTTCAGTCTGTGTTTATATTGACATTTGTGGAATTGCATGCGTTGTACATTATTACATTTGTTTTGTTATCAAATGTTTTCATCGACAAGCTCACCTCCTGTTATGTCGGTCCATCAACAGAAAGAGATTACACAATTTGCCACATTTGGGCCTTACATTAGCTTAACTGACTATTTAGACTCTGCGGTTCAAGGGTTATTCACAGGCCTCTTGTCTTATTCACCGGTGCCTTGCATGTAATGGCCCCCTGAGGGCCACCTTAAAGGAAACACTCACACAGAGGTACCTTTGAAAGCTAATGAAAGGCTTATTCTTATATTATTATTTGACTCTGGCAGCTCTTTCTGTCTGTTTCTCTGTGTGATATGTAGGTGTGTGTTTAAAGTGTTTTTGTGTGTGTAGATTCAAAGTCTTTACAGTTTATCCAGTTTTTACATGTGAACACACATACAGTATGTGTACACACAAGGAGCACTTGTGGCTCACTCATTTTACCCTCTCTCCTCTTCCTGAACCGCATATTGAAAGCTATGTTCACAGTGGAGCTGTGAGCTTTTTCGAAGTGTTTGAAAACTCCAACAGATCCTCAAATATTGACTTTTAAGCCTTTTGGGGGACAGAGACAAGGAGCAAGAGGGGGAAAACGACAGAGAAGTTACCCAGAGAGAGGAGAAGAGGCATTTTACAAAGTCAAAGTGGGTGTAGCTATGATTTATTAGTGACCCACATCTTCAGTTGCAAAAACATATTTGTTTCCTTAACTGTTTATGGAGGAGGACTCATTAGGGTTGATGCAATCTCAGCACATATGCAGGCAAATAGATTGAACATGTATTTTTCCTAATCTTTATACTCTTCTACTTAAACCTTTGCAGTTGAATCTAACTAGTATTAAATATTTGTTTATATTGTATATTGTTGTGCGGGGCAGTCATCATCACTTTGATTGTGTTGCTATTTACAGAGCCAGGCCTGTATATATATTTGCTCACAGAACGGTCGGGCAACTAGTGGGCGGAGAGGTGATGGTCTCTGAATTTGACAACAACAAAAAAAAAGGAAGCTTACAATAGCTGACTCCACCTTAAACATCAGCAAATAAATCAGTTGCTGCCTCCACCTAACCTGACAAATGACACAAACACACTTTACAATGTCATACTGACAACTGGTTGTTTCGAACAATGCTCGATTTCTTGAAACGGACATAGAGAAAGGATCTCATATTCTCTTTCCTTTCGGTAGCTGTGATCGGAGTAGAATCCAATCATGTCTGTTGTGCAACCGCTGGTCTAATCTTCAACACACTGTCTGATAAGGTACACGTGTACGCGCACACAAACACACACACACACGTGCACAAATTACAAAAGTACATAGTCAACCTTAGTGAACTTAGTTGTATAGTGAAACTGGGCAGGCAGGGAAACTGAGCTCACTCAATCACACAGTTAGGGTAATTAACATTGCCCGCCCTTCTAAACAGGGGGCATTTGTACACACTACTGGCTCCAGTCTCCTGCTAAATCAAGGTTGTCAGCCAGGCTGTCTGTGTGTGTGTGTGTGTGTGTTTGTGCACGTGCCTAGGTAAAGCCTTGTTTCTTTTTTGCTTCTATCACCCTGTTCCTTTTCGTGATGTAATCTGATTTCTGAATGGCTTTTCACGGTAGTTTGGCTTCCATCAGAGGTATAACGGGTTCTACAGCGCAAGCCCAGGCGATATTAAGAGCTACTGAACAGCAGTGAGACTAGGTGATAACAGCTCCTTATATTACAATTTATTTTTTCTATTTTTATTATGTTATTGAATGCTGCTAAACTAAATGTTCTTTGTTGTTTAACAAATTACGTAATAAAATTACAAACCGGTTTGTAAACACACACACCCACACTGTTTTGCTGTCCAGGAAAGTGGGACGATGGTTTAAAATGGTCATAACTAACACGTATAATAATATTGCTAACGTATAAATGTGATTGCAGTGATTGTGATAGTAACGGGTTCTGCAAGAAACACCATGATTTAATTTGAAACAAAATTAAATGCTATTTACAGTATCTCACAAAAGTGAGTACACCCCTCACATATTTGCAAATATGTGAGCATATCTTTTCATGTGACAGCAATGAAGAAATTACACTTTT